>JAURSC010000146.1:0-104194 GCA_030788265.1 Drosophila americana | reverse complement strand
GCAAAGGCCTCCGGGCTATCCGTCACCCGCGTCGGTAAAGACAACGCTTGCTCGGCTTCATAAGCTCTAGACCTCTAGCTTCCATTCCAGCGAGAGGTCATCTGCGTGATGCCAAATCTCCGGTATCGAACTCCAACGAAGCCCGTCAGCGAGGAACTGAACGAGCCCTTCACCAACATTCGATTCGCAGACGATCGCTGGTTCCAGCCGGAAATCCTCCAATCTGGTTTGGGCTCGGATATATATCCGGACTTAATCCTCCAAGGCGTCCTGCCGAGTCTTGGCGGCGCACCACTGGCCCAAAACACGGTCTTTGGTGGATATTGTCCGGCTCCTGTGCTCAATAGTCGGAACAGAGCCACGTCCCTCCCCTTTTTCTTTTGCAATACTGCAAGGCGGGCGGCATGTTCACACAAGAAGTGTATCCGACAGTCGCCATCCACCGCCATGTAACTCCGAAACCAGTACACGGAACATGTACTGAAATTTCACCACACCGTATACTAATACACTTGTAGGTACTCTTGTAATGTAATCTGAAAAAATGAAATAGATGAAAAATAAACCTTCAAGCTAACAAAACGTGTTTTTCTTTCAAAACCTAAAATAAATTTGTGCAGAGCAGAAACGCTCCCCCAACGACGATTCATTCTATAGAACTTCACCTGGAGCCCTGCGGACGCCCTACTACCAAACACATACACAAACTTAATATTCGACCGATCGATCCTATGCAGCTATTTATACAGTGTTCCGATCTAATAAGATTTGCACATATATGAGGAGTCGAGTAAAACTAATAAATGCCGAGTTTGGTCAAGATATCTTCAAAAACAAAATGTTTTTTCATACAAAAACTTAATTTTCGACCGATCGATCCTATGGCAGTTATATGATATTGTGGTCCGATATTAATAGGATTTTGTATATGTATGAGGAGCAAATTAAAACTAATAAATGACCAGTTGGTCAAGATCTTGTAAAACAAAATGTTTTTCATACAAAAACTTAATATTCGACCGATCGTTCCTATGGCAGCTATATGATATTGTGTCCGATCTTAATAGTATTTTGTATTTATATGAGGAGCATAGTAAACCTAACAACGTCGAGTTTGGTCAAGATATCTTGAAAAACAAAATTTTTTTTCATACAAAACTTAATTTTCGACCGATCGATCCTATGGCAGGTATATAATATTGTGGTCCGATCCCAATAGGATTTTGCATATATATGAGGAGCATAGTAAAACTATAAATGGCGAGTTTGGTCAAGATATCTTCAAAAACAAATGTTAAAAAAAAAAAAAATTAAATTTCGACCGATCGATCCTATGGCAGCTATATGATATAGTGTATCTCTGAAAAACAAAATGTTTTTTCATGCAAAAACTTATTTTTCGACCGATCGATCCTATGGCAGGTATATAATGTTGTGGTCCGATCCCAATAGGATTTTGCATATATATGAGGAGCATAGTAAAACTAATAAATGCCGAGTTTGGTCAAGATATCTTCAAAAACAAAATGTTTAAAAAAAAAAAAATCAATTTTCGACCGATCGATCCTATGGCAGCTACATGATATAGTGGTCCGTTGTTAATAGGATTTTGCATATATATGAAGAGCAAAGTAAAACTAAAATGCCGAGTTTGGTCAAGATATTATGAAAAACAAAATGTTTTTTCATACAATATGATATTGTGGTCCGCTCCTAATAGATTTTGCATATATAGTGAGGAGTAAGTAAAAATATATAATGCCGAGTTTGGTCAAGGTATCTTGAAAAGCAAAATTTTTTCATACAAAACTGAATATTCGACCGATCGATCCTATGGCAGTTATATGATATTGTGGTCCGATCTAATAGGATTTTGCATATGTCTGAGGAGCGTAGTTAACTAATAAATGCCGAGTTTGGTCAAGATATCTTGAAAACAAAATGTTTTTTCATACAAAAACTTATTATTCGACCGATCGATCCTATGCAGATATATGCTAATGTGGTCCGATCCCAAGAGGATTTTGCATATATATGAGGAGAAAAGTAAACTAATAAATGCCGAGTTTGGTCAAATATCTTGAAAAACAAAATGTTTTCAAAAAAAAAAAAAATAAATTTTCGACCGATCGATCCTATGGCAGCTATATGATATAGTGGTCCGATCTAATAGGATTTTGCACATATATGAGGAGTAAGTAAAACTAATAAATGCCGAGTTTGGTCAAGATATCTTGAAAAAAAAATGTTTTTTCATACAAAACTTAATATTCGACCGATCGATCCTATGGCAGCTATATGATATTGGTGCCGATCCCAATAGGATTTCGCATATAAATGAGGAGCATAGTAAACCTAACAAACGCCGGTTTGGTCAAGATATCTTCAAAAACAAAATGTTTTTTCATACAAAAACTTAATTTTGACAGATCGATCCTATGGCAGCTAATGATATTGTGGTCCGATCCTAATAGGATTTAGCATATGTAATGAGAAGCAAGTAAACTAATAAATGCCGAGTTTGGTCAAGATATCATGAAAACAAAAATGTTTTTTCATACAAAAACTTAATTTTCGACCGATCGATCCTATGGCAGATATATGATATTGTTGTCCGATCCCATAGGATTTCGCATATAAATGAGGAGCATAGTAAACCTAACAAACGCCGAGTTTGGTCAAGATATCTTGAAAAGCAAAATGTTTTTTTATACAAAAACTTAATTTTCGACCGATCGATCCTATAGCAGCTATATGATTTAGTGTTCCGATCTTAATAGCATTTTGCTATATATGATGAGTAAAGTAAAACTAATAAATGCCGAGTTTGGTCAAGATATCTTCAAAAACAAAATGTTTTTTCATAAAAAACTTAATTTTCGACCGATCGATCCTACGGTAGATATATGATTTGTTGTCCGATCCCAATAGGATTTCGCATATAAATGAGCATAGTAAACCTAACAAACGCCGAGTTTGGTTAAGATATCTTGAAAAACAAAATGTTTTTTATACAAAAACTTAATTTTCGACCGATCGATCCTATGGCAGGTATATAATATTGTGGTCCGATCCCATAGGATTTTGCATATATATGAGGAGCATAGTAAAACTAATAAATGCCGAGTTTGGTCAAGATATCTTCAAAAACAAAATGTTTTAAAAAAAAAAAAAAAATTTTCGACCGATCGATCCTATGGCAGCTATATGATATAGTGGTCCGATGTTAATAGGATTTTGCATATATATGAGACCAAAGTAAAACTAACAAATGCCTAGTTTGGTCAAGATATTATGAAAAACAAAATGTTTTTTTATACAAAAACTTAATTTTCGACCGATCGATCCTATGGAAGCTATATGATATAGTGTTCCGATCTAATAGGATTTTGCACATATATGAGGAGTAAAGTAAAACTAATAAATGCCGAGTTTGGTCAAGATATCTTGAAAAGCAAAATGTATTTTCATACAAAAACTTAATATTCGACCGACCGATCCTATGGCAGCTATATGATATAGTGGTCCGATCTTAACAGGATTTTGCATATAATGAGGAACATAGTAAAACTAACAAATGCCGAGTTTGGTCAAGATATCTTGAAAAACAAAATATTTTTTTTATATAAAAACTTAATTTTCGACCGATCGATATGCAGATATATGATATAGTGGTCCGATCAAATAGGATTTTGCATATATATGAGTAGTAAAGTAAATAATAAATGCCGAGTTTGGTCAAGATATCTTGAAAAAGCAAAATGTTTTTTCATACAAAAACTTTATATTCGAACGATCGATCCTATGGCAGCTATATGATACAGTGTTCCGATCTTAATAGATTTTGCACATATATGAGGAGTAATGTAAAACTAATAAATGCCGAGTTTGGTCAAGATATCTTCAAAAACAAAATGTTTTTTCAACACAACAAAACTTAATTTTCGACCGATCGATCCTATGGCAGCTATGATATTGTGGTCCGATCTTAACAGGATTTTGCATATATATGAGGAACAGAGTAAACTAACAAATGCCGAGTTTGGTCAAGATATCTTGAAAAACAAAATATTTTTTTATATATAAACTTAATTTTCGACCGATCGATTGGCAGATATATGATATAGTGGTCCGATCAAAATAGGATTTTGCATATATATGAGTAGTAAAGTAGAATTAATAAATGCCGAGTTTGGTCAAGATATCTTGAAAGCAAAATGTTTTTTTCAAACAAAAACTTATTTTCGACCGATCGATCCTATGGCAGCTATAGATATTGTGGTCCGATCTTAACAGGATTTTGCATATATATGAGGAACCAGTAAAACTAACAAATGCCGAGTTTGGTCAAGATATCTTGAAAAACAAAATATTTTTTTTATATAAAAACTTAATTTTCGACCGATCGATATGGCAGCTATATGATATTGTGGTCCGATCTTAATTGGATTTGTATATTTATGAGGAGCATAGTAAAACTATAAATGCCGAGTTTGGTCAAGATATCTTCAAACCAAAATGTTTTTTCAAACAAAAACTTAATTTTCGACCGATCGATCCTATGGCAGCTATATGATATTGTGTCCGCTCCTAATAGGATTTTGCATATATATGAGTAGTAAAGTAAAATTAATAAATGCCGAGTTTGGTCAAGATATCTTGAAAACAAAATGTTTTTTCTTAAAAAACTTAATTTTCGACCGATCGATCCTATGGCAGCTATATGATATTGTGGTCCGATCAAAATAGGATTTTGCATATATATGAGTAGTAAAGTAGAATTAATAAATGCCGAGTTTGGTCAAGATATTTGAAAAACCAAATGTTTTTTCATACAAAAACTTAATATTCGACCGATCGATCCTATGGCAGCTATATGATATAGTGGTCCGATCTTAACAGGATTTTGCATATATATGAGGAACATAGTAAAACTAACAAATGCCGAGTTTGGTCAAGATATCTTGAAAAACAAAAATATTTTTATTAAAACTTAATTTCGACCGATCGATATGGCAGATTATATATAGTGGTCCGATCAAAATAGGATTTTGCATATATGAGTAGTAAGTAGAATTAATAAATGCCGAGTTTGGTCAAGATATCTTGAAAAACAAAATTTTTTTTTATATAAAAACTTAATTTTCGACCGATCGATATGGCAGATATATGATATAGTGGTCCGATCAAAATAGGATTTTGCATATATATGAGTAGTAAAGTAGAATTAATAAATGCCGAGTTTGGTCAAGATATCTTGAAAAGCAAAATGTTTTTCATACAAAAACTTAATATTCGAACGATCGATCCTATGGCAGCTATATGATTTGTGGTCCGATCTTAACAGGATTTTGCATATATATGAGGAACAGAGTAAAACTAACAAATGCCGAGTTTGGTCAAGATATCTTCAAAACAAAATTTTTTTTATATAAAAACTTAATTTTCGACCGATCGATATGGCAGATATATGATATAGTGGTCCGATCAAAATAGGATATTTGCATATATATGAGTAGTAAAGTAGAATTAATAAATGCCGAGTTTGGTCAAGATATCTTGAAAAGCAAAATGTTTTTTCAACAAAAACTTAATTTTCGACCGATCGATCCTATGGCAGCTTTATGATATTGTGGTCCGATCTTAAAGGATTTTGCATATATATAGGAACAAAGTAAAACTAACAAATGCCGAGTTTGGTCAAGATATCTTGAAAAACAAAATATTTTTTTTATATAAAAACTTAATTTTCGACCGATCGTATGGCAGCTATATGATATTGTGGTCCGATCTTAATTGGATTTTGTATATTATGAGGAGCATAGTAAAACTAATAAATGCCGAGTTTGGTCAAGATATCTTCAAAAACAAAATGTTTTTTCAACAAAACTTAATTTTCGACCGATCGATCCTATGGCAGCTATGATATTGTGGTCCGCTCCTAATAGGATTTTGCATATATATGAAGTAAAGTAAAATTAATAAATGCCGAGTTTGGTCAAGATATCTTGAAAAACAAAATGTTTTTTCATAAAAAACTTAATTTTCGACCGATCGATCCTATGGCAGCTATATGATATTGTGGTCCGATCAAAATAGGATTTTGCATATATATGAGTAGTAAAGTAGAATTATAAATGCCGAGTTTGGTCAAGATATCTTGAAAAACAAAATGTTTTTTTCATAAAAAAACTTAATTTTCGACGGATCGATCCTATGGCAGCTATATGATATTGTGGTCCGATCAAAATAGGATTTTGCATATATATGAGTAGTAAAGTAAAAGAATTAATAAATGCCGAGTTTGGTCAAGATATCTTGAAAAACAAAATGTTTTTTCATACAAAAACTTAATATCGACCGATCGATCCTATGGCAGCTATATGATATTGTGGTCCGATCAAAAAGGATTTTGCATATATATGAGTAGTAAAGTAGAATTAATAAATGCCGAGTTTGGTCAAGATATCTTCAAAAACAAAATGTTTTTTTTCATACAAAAACTTAATTTTCGACCGATCGATCCTATGGCAGCTATATGATATGTGTGGTCCGCTCCTAATAGGATTTAGTATATATATGAGGAACATAGTAAAACTAATAAATGCCAGTTTGGTCAAGATATCTTCAAAAACAATTGTTTTTTTCATACAAAAACTTAATTTACGACCTATCGATCCTATGGCAGACAAATGATATTGTGGTCCGATCTTAATAGGATTTCGCATATATATGAGGAGCATAGTAAATCTTACAAATGCCGAGTTTGGTCAAGATAACATGAAAAACAAAATGTTTTTTCATACAAAAACTTAATTTCTACCGATCGATCCTATAGCAGCTATATGATTTAGTGTTCCGATCTTAATAGCATTTTGCATATATATGAGGAGTAAAGTAAAACTAATAAATGCCGAGTTTGGTCAAGATATCTTCAAAAACAAAATGTTTTTTCATAAAAAACTTAATTTCGACCGATCGATCCTCGGCAGATATATGATATTGTTGTCCGATCCCATAGGATTTCGCATATAATGAGAGCATAGTAAACTAACAAACGCCGAGTTTGGTTAAGATATCTTGAAAAACAAAATGTTTTTTTATACAAAAACTTAATTTTCGACCGATCGATCCTATGGCAGGTATATAATATTGTGGTCCGATCCCAATAGGATTTTGCATATATATGAGGAGCATAGTAAAACTAATAAATGCCGAGTTTGGTCAAGATATCTTCAAAAACAAAATGTTTTAAAAAAAAAAAAAATAAATTTTCGACCGATCGATCCTATGGCAGCTATATGATATAGTGGTCCGATGTTAATAGGATTTTGCATATATATGAAGAGCAAGTAAAACTAACAAATGCCGAGTTTGGTCAAGATATTTGAAAAACAAAATGTTTTTTATACAAAAACTTAATTTTCGACCGATCGATCCTATGGCAGCTATATGATAGTGTTCCGATCTTAATAGGATTTTGCCATATATGAGGAGTAAAGTAAAACTAATAAATGCCGAGTTTGGTCAAGATATCTTGAAAACAAAATGTATTTTCATACAAAAACTTAATATTCGACCGATCGATCCTATGGCAGCTATATGATATAGTGTTCCGATCTTAACAGGATTTTGCATATATATGAGGAACATAGTAAAACTAACAAATGCCGAGTTGGTCAAGATATCTTGAAAAACAAAATATTTTTTTATAATAAAAACTTAATTTCGACCGATCGATATGGCAGATATATGATATAGTGGTCCGATCAAAATAGGATTTTGCATATATATGAGTAGTAAAGTAAAATTAATAAATGCCGAGTTTGGTCAAGATATCTTGAAAAACAAAATGTTTTTTTACAAAAACTTAATATTCGACCGATCGATCCTATGGCAGCTATATGATATTGTGTTCCGATCTTAATAGGATTTTGCACATATATGAGGATAATGTAAACTAATAAATGCCGAGTTTGTCAAGATATCTTCAAAAACAAAATGTTTTTTCATACAAAAACTTAATTTTCGACCGATCGATCCTATGGCAGCTATATGATATTGTGGTCCGATCTTACAGGATTTTGCATATATATGAAACAGAAAACTAACAAATGCCGAGTTTGGTCAAGATATCTTGAAAAACAAAATGTTTTTTTATATAAAACTTAATTTTCGACCGATCGATATGGCAGATATATGATATAGTGGTCCGATCAAATAGGATTTTGCATATATATGAGTAGTAAAGTAGAATTAATAAATGCCGAGTTTGGTCAAGATATCTTGAAAAGCAAAATGTTTTTTCAACAAAAACTTAATTTTCGACCGATCGATCCTATGGCAGCTATATGATATTGTGGTCCGATCTTAACAGGATTTTGCATATATATGAGGAACAAAGTAAAACTAACAAATGCCGAGTTTGGTCAAGATATCTTGAAAAACAAAATTTTTTTTATATAAAAAACTTAATTTTCGACCGATCGATATGGCAGCTATATGATATTGTGGTCCGATCTTAATAGGATTTGTATATTTATGAGGAGCATAGTAAACTAATAAATGCCGAGTTTGGTCAAGATATCTTCAAAAACAAAATGTTTTTCATAAAAAACTTAATTTTCGACCGATCGATCCTATGGCAGCTATATGATATTGTGGTCCGATCCCAATAGGATTTTGCATATAAATGAGGAGCATATAGTAAACCTAACAAATGCCGAGTTTGGTCAAGATATCTTGAAAAACAAAATGTTTTTTATACAAAAACTTAATTTTCGACCGATCGATCCTATGGCAGCTATATATATTGTGGTCCGATCTTAATAGGATTTTGCATATATATGAGGAGCATAGTAAACTAATAAATGCCGAGTTTGGTCAAGATATCTTCAAAAACAAAATGTTTTTTTAAAAAAAAAATAAATTTCGACCGATCGATCCTATGGCAGCTATATGATATAGTGGTCCGATGTTAATAGGATTTTGCATATATATGAAGAGCAAGTAAAACTAACAAATGCCGAGTTTGGTCAAGATATATGAAAAACAAAATGTTTTTTTATACAAAAACTTAATTTTCGACCGATCGATCCTATGAAGCTATATGATATAGTGTTCCGATCTTAATAGGATTTTGCACATATATGAGGAGTAAAGTAAAACTAATAAATGCCGAGTTTGGTCAAGATATCTTGAAAAGCAAAATGTATTTTCATACAAAAACTTAATATTCGACCGATCGATCCTATGGCAGCTATATGATATAGTGTTCCGATCTTAACAGGATTTTGCATATATATGAGGAAATAGTAAAACTAACAAATGCCGAGTTTGGTCAAGATATCTTGAAAAACAAAATATTTTTTTATATAAAAACTTAATTTTCGACCGATCGATATGGCAGATATATGATATAGTGGTCCGATCAAAATAGGATTTTGCATATATATGAGTAGTAAAGTAGAATTAATAAATGCCGAGTTTGGTCAAGATATCTTGAAAAGCAAAAATGTTTTTCATACAAAAACTTAATATTCGAACGATCGATCCTATGGCAGCTATATGATATTGTGTTCCGATCTTAATAGGATTTGCAATATATGAGGAGTAATGTAAAACTAATAAATGCCGAGTTTGGTCAAGATATCTTCAAAACAAAATGTTTTTTCATACAAAAACTTAATTTTCGACCGATCGATCCTATGGCAGCTATATGATATTGTGGTCCGATCTTAACAGGATTTTGCATATTATGAGGAACAGTAAAACTAACAAATGCCGAGTTTGGTCAAGATATCTTGAAAAACAAAATATTTTTTTTATATAAAACTTAATTTTCGACCGATCGATATGGCAGATATATGATATAGTGGTCCGATCAAAATAGGATTTTGCATATATAATGAGTTAAAAGTAAATAATAAATGCCGAGTTTGGTCAAGATATCTTGAAAAGCAAAATGTTTTTTCATACAAAAACTTAATTTTCGACCGATCGATCCTATGGCAGCTATATGATATTGTGGTCCGATCTTAACAGGATTTTGCAAATATATGAGGAACATAAAACTAACAAATGCCGAGTTTGGTCAAGATATCTTGAAAAACAAAATTTTTTTTATATAAAAACTTAATTTTCGACCGATCGATATGGCAGCTATATGATATTGTGGTCCGATCTTAATAGGATTTTGTATATTTATGAGGAGCATAGTAAAACTAATAAATGCCGAGTTTGGTCAAGATATCTTCAAAAACAAATGTTTTTTCAAACAAAAACTTAATTTTCGACCGATCGATCCTATGGCAGCTATATGATATTGTGGTCCGCTCCTAATAGGATTTTGCATATATGAGTAGTAAAGTAAATTAATAAATGCCGAGTTTGGTCAAGATATCTTGAAAACAAAATGTTTTTTTCATACAAAAACTTAATTTTCGACCGATCGATCCTATGGCAGCTATATGATATGTGGTCCGATCAAAATAGGATTTTGCATTTATATGAGTAGTAAAGTAGAATTAATAAATGCCGAGTTTGGTCAAGATATCTTGAAAAACAAAATGTTTTTTTTCATACAAAAACTTAATATTCGACCGATCGATCCTATGGCAGCTATATGATATAGTGGTCCGATCTTAATAGGATTTTGCATATATGAGGACATAGTAAACTAAAATGCCGAGTTTGGTCAAGATATCTTGAAAACAAAATATTTTTTTTATATAAAACTTAATTTTCGACCGATCGATATGGCAGCTATATGATATAGTGGTCCGATCAAAATAGGATTTTGCATATATATGAGTAGTAAAGTAGAATTAATAAATGCCGAGTTTGGTCAAGATATCTTGAAAAGCAAAATGTTTTTCATACAAAAACTTAATATTCGACCGATCGATCCGATGGCAGCTATATGATACAGTGTTCCGATCTTAATAGATTTTGCACATATATGAGGAGTAATGTAAAACTAATAATGCCGAGTTTGGTCAAGATATCTTCAAAAACAAAATGTTTTTTCATACAAAAACTTAATTTTCGACCGATCGATCCTATGGCAGCTATATGATATTGTGGTCCGATCTAATAGGATTTTTATATATATATGAGGAGCATAGTAAAACTAAAAATGCCGAGTTTGGTCAAGATATCTTCAAAAACAAAATGTTTTTTCATACAAAAACTTAATTTTCGACCGATCGATCCTATGGCAGCTATATGATATTGTGGTCCGATCTTAATAGGATTTTATATATGAGGAGCATAGTAAAACTAATAAATGCCGAGTTTGGTCAAGATATCTTGAAAAGCAAAATGTTTTTTCATACAAAAACTTAATATTCGACCGATCGATCCTATGGCAGCTATATGATATTGTGGTCCGATCTTAATTGGATTTTGTATATTTATGAGGAGCATAGTAAAACTAATAAATGCCGAGTTTGGTCAAGATATCTTCAAAACAAAATGTTTTTTTCATACAAAAACTTATTTTCGACCGATCGATCCTATGCAGCTATATGATATTGTGGTCCGATCTTAATAGGATTTGTATATATATGAGAGCATAGTAAAACTAATAAATGCCGAGTTTGGTCAAGATATCTTGAAAAGCAAAATGTTTTTTCATACAAAAACTAATATTCGACCGATCGATCCTATGGCAGCTATATGATATGTGGTCCGATCTTAATTGGATTTTGCACATATATGAGGAGTATGTAAAACTAATAAATGCCGAGTTTGGTCAAGATATCTTGAAAAACAAAATGTTTTTTCATAAAAAACTTAATTTTCGACCGATCGATCCTATGGCAGCTATATGATATTGTGGTCCGATAAATAGGATTTTCCATATATGATAGTAAAGTAAATATAAATGCCGAGTTTGGTCAAGATATCTTGAAAAACAAAATGTTTTTTCATACAAAAACTTAATATTCGACCGATCGATCCTATGGCAGCTATATGATATAGTGGTCCGATCTTAATAGGATTTTGCATATATATGAGGAACATAGTAAAACTAACAAATGCCGAGTTTGGTCAAGATATCTTGAAAAACAAAATTTTTTTTATATAAAAACTTAATTTTCGACCGATCGATATGGCAGATATATGATATAGTGTTCCGATCTTAATAAGATTTTGCTCATATATGAGGAGTAAGTAAAACTAATAAATGCCGAGTTTGGTCAAGATATCTTCAAAAACAAAATGTTTTTTCATACAAAACTTAATTTCGACCGATCGATCCTATGGCAGCTATATGATATTGTGGTCCGATCTTAATAGGATTCTGTATATATATGAGGCATAGTAAAACTAATAAATGCCGAGTTTGGTCAAGATATCTTCAAAAACAAAATGTTTTTTATACAAAAACTTAATTTTCGACCGATCGATCCTATGGCAGTATATGATATTGTGGTCCGATCCTAATATTTTGCATATATATGAGGAGTAAAGTAAAACTAATAAATGCCGAGTTTGGTCAAGATATCTTGAAAAGCAAAATATTTTTTCATACAAAAACTTAATGTTCGACCGATCGATCCTATGGCAGTTATATGATATTGTGGTCCGATCTTAATAGGATTTTGTATATGTATGAGGAGCATAGTAAACAATAAATCCCGAGCTTGGTCAAGATATCTTGTAAAACAAAATGTTTTTTCATACAAAAACTTAATTTTCGACCGATCGATCCTATGGCAGCTATATGATATGTGGTCCGCTCCTAATAGGATTTGCATATATATGAGTAGTAAAGTAAATTAATGAAATATATCTTGAAAAACAAAATGTTTTTTCATACAAAAACTTATATTCGACCGATCGATCCTATGGCAGCTATATGATATTGTGTCCGATCTTAATAGGATTTTGCATATATATGGAGGACATAGTAAACTAACAAATGCCGAGTTTGCTCAAGATATCTTGAAAAACAAAATGTTTTTTCATACAAAAACTTAATTTTCGACCGATCGATCCTATGGCAGCTATATGATATAGTGGTCCGATCTTAATAGGATTTTGCATATATCATACAAAAACTTAAATTTCGACAGAACGTTCATATGCCAGCTATATAATATAGTGGTCCGATCTTATAGGAGGATTGCATATTATGAGGAGTAGAGTAAAACTAACAAATGCCGGTTTGGTCAAGATATCTTGAAAACAAAATATTTTTTTTATAAAAACTTAATTTTCGACCGATCGATATGGCAGATATATGAATATATTGGGTCCGATCAAATAGGATTTGCATATATATAGTAGTAAAGTAGAATTAATAAATGCCGAGTTTTGTCAAGATATCTTGAAAAGCAAAATGTTTTTCATACAAAAACTTAATATTCGAACGATCGATCCTATGGCAGCTATATGATACAGTGTTCCGATCTTAATAAGATTTTGCACATATATGAGAGTAATGTAAAACTAATAATGCCGAGTTTGGTCAAGATATCTTCAAAAACAAAATGTTTTTTCATACAAAAACTTAATTTTCGACCGATCGATCCTATGGCAGCTATATGATATTGTGGTCCGATCTTAATAGATTTTATATAAATATGAGGAGCATAGTAAAACTAATAAATGCCGAGTTTGGTCAAGATATCTTCAAAAACAAAATGTTTTTTTCATAAAAAAACTTAATTATCGACCGATCGATCCATGGCAGCTATACGATATTGTGGTCCGATCAAAATAGGATTTTCCATATATATGAGTAGTAAAGTAGAATTAATAAATGCCGAGTTTGGTCAAGATATCTTGAAAAACAAAATGTTTTTCATACAAAAACTTAATATTCGACCGATCGATCCTATCCCAGCATATGAGATAGTGGTCCGATCTTAACAGGATTTTGCTATATATGAGGAACATAGTAAAACTAACAAATGCCGAGTTTGGTCAAGATATCTTAAAAGCAAATGTATTTTCATACAAAAACTTAATATTCGACCGATCGATCCTATGGCAGCTATATGATATAGTGGTCCGATCTTAATAGGATTTTGCATATATATGAGGAGTAGAGTAAAACTAACAAATTCCGAGTTTTGCTCAAGATATCTTGAAAAACAAATGTTTTTTTATACAAAAACTTAATTTTCGACCGATCGATCCTATGGCAGATATAGATATAGTGGTCCGATCTTAATAGATTTTGCATATATATGAGTAGTAAAGTAAAATTAATAAATGCCGATTTTGTCAGATATCTTGAAAAACAAATGTTTTTTTCATACAAAAACTTAATATTCGACCGATCGATCCTATGGCAGCTATATGATATTGTGGTCCGATCTTAATAGGTATTGCATATATATGAGGAACATAGTAAAACTCAAATGCCGAGTTTTGCTCAAGATATCTTGAAAAACAAATGTTTTTTCATACAAAAACTTAATTTTCGACCGATCGATCCTATGGCAGCTATATGATTAGTGGTCCGATCTTATAGGATTTTGCATATATCATACAAAAACTTAAATTTCGACAGAACGTTCGCATGCCAGCTACATAATATAGTGGTCCGATCTTAATAGATTTTGCTATATATGAGGAACAGAGTAAAACTAACAAATGCCGAGTTTGGTCAGATATCTTGAAAACAAAATATTTTTTTATATAAAAACTTAATTTTCGACCGATCGATATGGCAGATATATGATATAGTGGTCCGATCAAATAGGATTTTGCATATATATGAGTAGTAAAGTAGAATTAATAAATGCCGATTTGGTCAAGATATCTTGAAAAGCAAAATGTTTTTTCATACAAAAACTTAATTTCGAACGATCGATCCTATGGCAGCTATATGATACAGTGTTCCGATCTTAATAAGATTTTGCACATATATGAGGAGTATGTAAAACTAATAAATGCCGAGTTTGGTCAAGATATCTTCAAAAACAAAATGTTTTTTCATACAAAAACTTAATTTTCGACCGATCGATCCTATGCAGCTATATGATATTGTGGTCCGATCTTAATAGGATTTTTATATAATATGAGGAGCATAGTAAAACTAATAAATGCCGAGTTTGGTCAGATATCTTCAAAACAAAATTTTTTTCATACAAAAACTTAATTTTCGACCGATCGATTGTATGGCAGCTATATGATATTGTTTCCGATCTTAATAGGATTCTGTATATATAAGAGGAGCATAGTAAACTAATAAATGCCGAGTTTGGTCAAGATATCTTGAAAAGCAAAATGTATTTTCATACAAAAACTTAATATTCGACCGATCGATCCTATGGCAGCTATATGATATTGTGGTCCGATCTTAATTGGATTTTGTATATTTATGAGGAGCATAGTAAAACTAATAAATGCCGAGTTTGGTCAAGATATCTTCAAAAACAAAATGTTTTTTCAAACAAAAACTTAATTTTCGACCGATCGATCCTATGGCAGCTATATTGATATTGTGGTCCGCTCCTAATAGGATTTTGCATATATATGAGTAGTCAAGTAAATTAATAAATGCCGATTTGGTCAAGATATCTTGAAAAACAAAATGTTTTTTTCATAAAAAAACTTAATTTTCGACCGATCGATCCTATGGCAGCTATATGATATTGTGGTCCGATCAAATAGGATTTCCATATATATGAGTAGTAAAGTAAATTAATAAATGCCGAGTTTGGTCAAATATCTTGAAAAACAAAATGTTTTTTCATACAAAAACTTAATATTCGACCGATCGATCCTATGGCAGCTATATATATAGTGGTCCGATCTTACCGGATTTTGCATATATATGAGGACATAGTAAAACTAACAAATGCTGAGTTTGGTCAAGATATCTTGAAAAGCAAAAATGTATTTTCATACAAAACTTAATATTCGACCGATCGATCCTATGGCAGCTATATGATATAGTGGTCCGATCTTAATAGGATATTGCATATATATGAGGAGTAGAGTAAACTAACAAATTTCGAGTTTGGTCAAGATATCTTGAAAAACAAAATGTTTTTTCATACAAAAACTTAATATTCGACCGATCTATGGCAGCTATATGATATTGTGGTCCGATCTTATAGGGTATGCATATATATGAGGAGCATAGTAAAACTCACAAATTCCGAGTTTGCTCAAGATATCTTGAAACAAAATGTTTTTTATACAAAACTTAATTTTCGACCGATCGATCCTATGCAGCTATATGATATTGTGGTCCGATCAAAATAGGATTTTGCATATATATGAGTAGTAAAGTAGAATTAATAAATGCCGATTTTGGTCAAGATATCTTGAAAAACAAAATGTTTTTTCATACAAAAACTGAATGTTCGACCGATCGATCCTATGGCAGTTATATGATATTGTGGTCCGATCTTAATAGGATTTTGTATATGTATGAGGAGCAAGTAAACTAATAAATCCCGAGCTGGTCAAGATATCTTGTAAAACAAAATGTTTTTCATACAAAAACTTAATTTTCGACCGATCGATCCTATGCAGCTATATGATATTGTGGTCCGCTCCAAATAGGATTTGCATATATATGAGTAGTAAATTAAAATTAATGATATATCTTAAAAACCAAATTTTTTTTCATACAAAAACTTAATATTCGACCGATCGATCCTATGGCAGCTATATGATATTGTGGTCCGATCTTAATAGGATTTTGCAATATATGAGGAACATAGTAAAACTAACAAATGCCGAGTTTTGCTCAGATATCTTGAAAAACAAATGTTTTTTCATACAAAACTTAATTTTCGACCGATCGATCCTATGGCAGCTATATGATATAGTGGTCCGATCTTAATAGGATTTTGCATATATCATACAAAAACTTAAATTTCGACAGAACGTTCATATGCCAGCTATATAATATAGTGGTCCGATCTTAATAGGATTTGCATATATATGAGGATTAGAGTAAAACTAACAAATGCCGAGTTTGGTCAAGATATCTTGAAAAACAAAATATTTTTTTATATAAAAACTTAATTTTCGACCGATCGATATGGCAGATATATGATATAGTGGTCCGATCAAATAGGATTTTGCATATATATGAGTGTAAAGTAGAATTAATAAATGCCGAGTTTGGTCAAGATATCTTGAAAGCAAAATGTTTTTTCATACAAAACTTAATATTCGAACGATCGATCCTATGGCAGCTATTGATACAGTGTTCCGATCTTAATAAGATTTTGCACATATATGAGGAGTAATGTAAACTAATAAATGCCGAGTTTTGGTCAAGATATCTTCAAAAACAAATGTTTTTTCATACAAAACTTAATTTTCGACCGATCGATCCTATGGCAGCTATATTATTGTTGTGTCGATCTTATAGGATTTTATATAAATATGAGTAGCATAGTAAAACTAATAAATGCCGAGTTTGGTCAAGATATCTTCAAAAACAAAATGTTTTTTTCATAAAAAAACTTAATTTTCGACCGATCGATCCTATGGCACTATACGATATTGTGTGTCCGATCAAATAGGATTTTCCATATATATGAGTAGTAAAGTAGAATTAATAAATGCCGAGTTTGGTCAAGATATCTTGAAAAACAAAATGTTTTTTCATACAAAACTTAATATTCGACCGATCGATCCTATGCCAGCTATATGATATAGTGGTCCGATCTTAACAGGATTTTGCATATATATGAGGAACATAGTAAAACTAACAAATGCCGATTTGGGTCAAGATATCTTAAAAGCAAAATGTATTTTCATACAAAACTTAATATTCGACCGATCGATCCTATGGCAGCTATATGATATAGTGGTCCGATCTTAATAGGATTTTTGCATATATATGAGGAGTAGAGTAAACTAACAAATTCCGAGTTTGCTCAAGATATCTTGAAAAACAAAATGTTTTTTTTTATACACAAACTTAATTTTCGACCGATCGATCCTATGGCAGATATATGATATAGTGGTCCGATCTTAATAGGATTTTGCTATATATGAGTAGTAAAGTAAAATTAATAAATGCCGAGTTTGGTCAAGATATCTTGAAAAACAAAATTTTTTTCATACAAAAACTTAATATTCGACCGATCGATCCTATGGCAGCTATATGATATTGTGGTCCGATCTCAATAGGGTATTGCATATATATGAGGAACATAGTAAAACTAACAAATGCCGAGTTTGCTCAAGATATCTTGAAAAACAAAATGTTTTTTCATACAAAACTTAATTTTCGACCGATCGATCCTATGGCAGCTATATGATATAGTGGTCCGACTTAATAGATTTTGCCATATATCATACAAAAACTTAAATTTCGACAGAACGTTTCGCATGCACTACATAATATAGTTGGCCGATCTTAATAGGATTTTGCATATATATGAGGAACAGAGTAAAACTAACAAATGCCGAGTTTGGTCAAGATATCTTGAAAACAAAATATTTTTTTAATAAAAACTTAATTTTCGACCGATCGATATGGCAGATATATGATATAGTGGTGTCCGATCAAAATAGGATTTTGCATATATATGAGTAGTAAAGTAAATTAATAAATGCCGAGTTTGGTCAAGATATCTTGAAAAGCAAAATGTTTTTTCATACAAAAACTTAATATTCGAACGATCGATCCTATGGCAGCTATATGATACAGTTTCCGATCTTAATAAGATTTTGCACATATATGAGGAGTAATGTAAAACTAATAATTGCCGAGTTTGGTCAAGATATCTTCAAAAACAAAATTTTTTTTCATACAAAAACTTAATTTTCGACCGATCGATCCTATGGCAGCTATATGATATGTGGTCCGATCTTAATAGGTTTTATATAAATATGAGGAATAGTAAAACTAACAAATGCCGAGTTTGGTCAAGATATCTCAAAACAAAATATTTTTTCATACAAAAACTTAATTTTCGACCGATCGATCCTATGGCAGCTATATGATATTGTGGTCCGATCTTAATAGGATTCTGTATATATAAGGAGCATAGTAAACTAATAAATGCCGAGTTTGGTCAAGATATCTTGAAAAGCAAATGTTATTTTCATACAAAACTTAATATTCGACCGATCGATCCTATGGCAGCTATATGATATGTGGTCCGATCTTAATTGGATTTTGTATATTTTATGAGGAGCATAGTAAACTAATAAATGCCGAGTTTGGTCAAGATATCTTCAAAAACAAAATGTTTTTTCAAACAAAAACTTAATTTTCGACCGATCGATCCTATGCAGCTATATGATATTGTGGTCCGCTCCTAATAGGATTTTGCATATATATGAGTAGTCAAGTAAATTAATAAATGCCGAGTTTGGTCAAGATATCTTGAAAAACAAAATGTTTTTTTCATAAAAAAACTTAATTTTCGACCGATCGATCCTATGGCAGCTATATGATATTGTGGTCCGATCAAAATAGGATTTTCCATATATATGAGTAGTAAAGTAGAATTAATAAATGCCGAGTTTGGTCAAGATATCTTGAAAAAAAATGTTTTTTCATACAAAAACTTAATATTCGACCGATCGATCCTATGGCAGCTATATGATATAGTGGTCCGATCTTAACAGGATTTTGCATATATATGAGGAACATAGTAAAACTAACAATGCTGAGTTTGGTCAAGATATCTTGAAAAGCAAAATGTATTTTCATACAAAACTTAATATTCGACCGATCGATCCTATGGCAGCTATATGATATAGTGGTCCGATCTTAATAGGATTTTGCATATATATGAGGAGTAGAGTAAAACTAACAAATTTCGAGTTTGGTCAAGATATCTTGAAAAACAAAATGTTTTTTCATACAAAAACTTAATATTCGACCGATCGATCCTATGGCAGCTATATGTATTGTGGTCCGATCTTAATAGGGTATTGCATATATATGAGGAACATAGTAAAACTCCAAATTCCGAGTTTGCTCAAGATATCTTGAAAACAAAATGTTTTTTTTATACAAAAACTTAATTTTCGACCGATCGATCCTATGGCAGCTATATGATATGTGGTCCGATCTAATAGGATTTTCCATATATATGAGTAGTAAAGTAGAATTAATAATGCCGAGTTTGGTCAAGATATCTTGAAAAACAAAATGTTTTTTTCATACAAAAACTTAATATTCGACCGATCGATCCTATGGCAGCTATATGATATTGTTTATTTATTTATTTATTAATGGTCGACAAAACGAGTGTCTTCCTCATTATTCAATAGAATATACAATAGAATTTATGCTAAAAGCTAAAAGGATTACAATTTTCTAAATAGCATCACCGACCGATGGAGGTGTTTTATTTGCCAGTCCGGCCAGCTGTGCCCCTTTTACAGCTAATTTTGTCAGTGACGCTATTAGAGACTACATCTAAGCAGAAGTTTGTAAGTAGGAAAAAAGAGTTTTCAAGTAAAATTAAAATAATCTTAATTTGCTATATTAATAAAGAAAATACAATAATAGGAAAAATGAAAGTAAGAAGATTGTTAATAAAGTAAAGCAATGTAAGTTAGATAAAGAGTGTTAAGTAGATAGGACAGAGAGAAAAGTAATGGGAAATCACCGACCCGGTGGGGAAAATTTTTCAGCCTGTCCGGCAAGCTATGCCCCTGCTCATAGCTGGGAATGGTCAGCGACTTCCCGAAGGTATCCTGAAAGCAACGATTTTTTAGGGGTAGAGACAGTTCGGTAGAAAAAACGTGATGCAAACTATTATAATTTTTACATAGCACGCGAAAAGATTGTGCATAGCGTAGTCTGTTGTGCACGTAGATAGTAAAAAGGGGCGATAATTTCTGGTTGCTCTAGCCGGAACAGAGAATTGAAGACGCCCTAGCAGAAAAGGAGAATCTATGTCGCCAATAATCAACTTATGTAGAAGGACAACACCGAGAATTGTCCTACGGTTGGTTAACGACGGAAGGTTGAGAAGAAGCAGTCTGCTGGAGTAGGATGGCAACCGAAGATTAGGGTCCCAATTTAAACCTCGTAAGGCAAAAAGCAGAAATTGCTTCTGAACAGATTCAATACGATCCTGGCTGTTGTTATACTGTGGAGACCAAATGCAAGAGCAGTATTCAAGGATGGGCGAACAAGAGAGATGTACAGAAGTTTTGTTATAAAAAGGATCGTTAAACTCTTTAGACCATCGTTTAATGAATCCAAGTACACCTTTTGCCTCATTAACGATGGTATCTATGTGAAGATTGAAACAGAGTTTAGAATCAAAAAATTACGCCTAGATCCTTAACTGTTAGTATACGTTGCAAAGGGATATTGTCGATTGTATAACTGACAAGATAAGGTGTAGTACGATTAAAAGTCATAAACATACACTTTGAACAGTTTAGATGCAATTGATTGGCCGAACACCATAGTTGCATAGCGTTCAAATCGTCTTGTAGACGAGAATGATGTAGGGGATTAGTGTATGATAGAAAAGTTTGACATCGTCCGCATACATGAGTACACGGGCATGCGATATGACAGAGGGGAGATCATTTTAAAAAGGGTAAGAGTAAAGGTCCAAGATGACTACCTTGAGGAACACCAGAAGTAACGTGAACCCGTTTAGAGGTAGTCAGCCTCAGCATTACTCTTTGGGTCCTACCTTTTAAATAAGAATAATCCAAAGCAGAAGAGACAGGGGGAAACCTATTCGGTCAAGTTTAAAAGTAAAATGTCATGGTGCACAGAGTCAAACGCCTTACTGAAGTCAGTGTAAATGACATCAGTTTGCATTTTCGAAAGGAAAGCATCGTTTACCAAGGATAAACTCAAGCAGATTGGTCGTAGTTGACCGATTCTTTACGAATCCGTGTTGAACAGGGGAAACAACTGATTTGCAGAAATGCTGCAAATTCGAAGTGATTATTTTTTCAAATAATTTAGGAATAGCGGACAGTTTTGCAATGCCCCTGTAATTTCGTATATCAGACTTCCCACCTTTCTTGTGAAGAGGAATGATATAAGATTCTTTCCAAAGAGATGGAAGACAGAAGTTTCAAGGGATAGATTAAAAAGCTTTAGCAATGGATAAAGAAGGGAAGACTACACTCCTTGAGAAGACAACTAGGAATATTGTCCGGCCCAGGAGAGTAAAAGACTTTAAAGAGTTTATAGCTAATAGGAGAGAGGAGTGTGAAATAATTAGAGGAGGTATATAACTTGCGGAAGAAATAGTATAAGGGTAAGCATTAGTATTAGGACAGACTGAAGAGTAAGTTGATTGAAAAAATTAGCAAACAGGTTAGCAGAATCAGTGTCACTGCTAGCTTTATCCAAGCCAAGAAAAAAAGAAATGGCAAACTTGAAGATTTACGCTTCAAGTTTACAAAATTATAAAACTGTCTCGGATTTCGGGAAAATGTCTTTACAACGTATTAGATAATTCTCATAGCATTGAGAATTAAGAAAAAAATTCGACTTGGCTATGAATATTTAGCTAAGTCTGTACACGAACCAGACTTTTTAAACTTTTTAAAATATTTGGATTTTACATTTTTTAGATGTGATAATCTGGTAGTAAACCAGGTGGTTTTGAAAAAGTAGTCGAAGGAATTGACTTAGGAATACACACATCTAAGAGGGAGATTAGGGTGATGTAAAAAAAATTAATAGCTATATTCATATCAACTGAGTCATATAAGAAGACCAATCGGTTGAATAAATAAGCTGATTCAGCAAAGAATAATTTCCTTTGCGAAAGCAATAGCGGGGCTTATTGGCTGATGAGCACGAATGAAAGATTACAATTTAGCATTTCAATCTCTAAAGTTGGATGATAGACATCCTCAGGAAGAGATAAAGGAGGGACCTAGACACAGGAAATAAGGTATCGTTAACAAATACAAGGTCAAGTGTTCTAGTCAAATGATTAGAAATTGAATTGATTTGAACAAACGAAAGATCAAGCATGCAGTCTATAAAATCGTGCTGTGCTGAGGGCACTAGATAATTTTTGGCAGTAAATAATGACCAAGAGATGTTGGGCAAATTAAAATCACCCAACACCATAAATAGGTCACTATCACGCACGTGTGAAGAAACTTCTTTAATACAAGTAATATGTTCATATAAACTTGATATCAGAAGAAGGTGGACATAAAGCATGTTACATAGACATTCAGTGTAGGAAAGACACCTTAACTGAGACAATCTCAGCGTCAGTAGGCGTACTAAAACAGAAAAGTTCAGACTGGAGAGTGGCTTTAACGGCAATTAACACCCCACCACCTCGAGTCGGCCGATCATTTCGATACAACTAAAGTTATTTGATAAAATCTCAAAATCAGATATGGTTGAGTTCAACCATGTTTCTGAAAATGCTATTATATCCGAATTGAAGGAAGTGCTGGCCATGAATAGATTTTTAAGTTTTGAAATAAGACCTCTAACATTCTGATAATGAATAAAGATTGGTCAGAAGATGAAGCTAGTTTTTGGGGCAGAAATGGTACCCTGTATTGAAGGGACTGGAAGGGTGACAGGCTGGTTACGCTTTTTTGCTTGAACTCGTGAACAATCATGTGTGGAGGCCAAAATTGGGATCACAAATGATTGGGAACACATCATGTGAAACATTTATTTTGAATGATGATATTTCACGAGGGGTGGAGAAATTAAATTTAGTTATTGACACGCTAGCAGAAGATTTGCTAGCAATATAGGCTGCCAATGACTCAGAAGTGGTGTCCGACGAAAGTCGAGACACAAAGACTTGCCTACGACCGGGCAACGATGTGGTGGTCCGATCTTAATAGGGTATTGCATATATGAGGAACATAGAAAAACTAACAAATGCCGAGTTTGCCAAGATATCTTGAAAAACAAAATGTTTTTTTCATACAACAACTTAGTTTTCGACCGATCGTTCCCATTGCAGCTATGATGTGGTGGTCCTATCTTAATAGGGTATTGCATATATATGAGGAACATAGTAAAACTAACAAATGCCGAGTTTGCTCAAGATATCTTGAAAAACAAAAATGTTTTTTCATAAAAACTTAATATTCGACCGATCGATCCTATGGCAGCTAATGATATTTGGTCCGATCTTAATAGGGTATTGCATATATATGAGGAACAAGTAAAACTAACAAATGCCGAGTTTGGTGAAGATATCTTGAAAAACAAATATTTTTGTTATATAAAAACTTAATTTTCGACCGATCGATATGGCAGATATATGATATAGTGGTCCGATCTTAATTTTGCATATATATGAGGAGTAAAGTAAAACTAACAAATGCCGAGTTTGGTCAATATATCTTGAAAAGCAAAATGCTTTTTCATACAAAAACTTAATATTCGACCGATCGATCCTATGGCAGCTATATGATATTGTGGTCCGATCTCCTAATAGGATTCTGTATATATATGAGGAGCATAGTAAAACTAATAAATGCCGAGTTTGGTCAAGATATACTCAAAACAAAATGCTTTTTCATACAAAAAACTTAATTTTCGACCGATCGATCCTATGGCAGCTATATGATATTGTGGTCCGCTCCTAATAGGATTTTGCATATATATGAGGAGTAAAGTAAAATAATAAATGCCGAGTTTGGTCAAGGTATCTTGAAAACAAAATATTTTTTCATACAAAAACTGAATGTTCGACCGATCGATCCTATGGCAGTTATATGATATTGTGGTCCGATCTTAATAGGATTTTGTATATGTATGGAGCACATAGTAAAACTAATAAATCCCGAGTTTGGTCAAGATATCTTTAAAAGCAAAATGTTTTTTCATACAAAAACTTAATTTTCGACCGATCGATCATATGGCAGCTATATGATATTGTGGTCCGCTCCTAATAGGATTTGCATATATATGAGTAGTAAAGTAAAATTAATAAATGCCGAGTTTGGTCAAGGTATCTTGAAAAGCAAAATGTTTTTTTCATAAAAAAACTTAATTTTCGACCGATCGATCATATGGCAGATATATGATATAGTGGTCCGATCTTAATAGATTTTGCATATATATGAGAACATAGTAAAACCAACAAATGCCGAGTTTGGTCAAGATATCTTGATAAACAAAATGTTTTTCATACAAAACTTAATTTTTCGACGACCGATCGATCCAATGGCAGATATATGATATAGTGGTCCTATCAAAATAGGATTTTGCATATATACCGACCGATCGATCCTATGGCAGCTATATGATATTGTGGTCCGATCTTAATAGGGTATTGCATATATATGAGGAACATAGTAAAACTAACAAATTCCGAGTTTGCTCAAGATATCTTGAAAAACAAAATGTTTTTTTATACAAAAACTTATTTTTCGACCGATCGATCCTATGGCAGATATATGATATAGTGGTCCGATCTTAATAGGATTTTGCATATATATGAGTAGTAAAGTAAATTAATAAATGCCGAGTTTGGTCAAGATATCTTGAAAATCAAAATGTTTTTTCATACATAAACTTAATATTCGACCGATCGATCCTATGGCAGCTATATGATATTGTGGTCTGATCTTAATAGGGTATTGCATATATATGAGGAACATAGTAAAACTAACAAATGCCGAGTTTGCTCAAGATATCTTGAAAAACAAAATGTTTTTTCATACAAAAACTTAATTTTCGACCGATCGATCCTATGGCAGATATATGATATAGTGGTCCGATCTTAATAGGATTTTGCATATATATGAGAAACATAGTAAAACTAACAAATGCCGAGTTTGGTAAAGATATCTTGAAAAGAAAAATATTTTTTCATACAAAAACTTAATATTCGACCGATCGATCCTATGGCAGCTTTATGATATTGTGGTCCGATCTTAATTGGATTTTGTATATATGAGGAGCATAGTGAAACTAATAAATGCCGAGTTTGGTCAAGATATCTTCAAAAACAAAATGTTTTTTCATACAAAAACTTAATATTCGACCGATCGATCCTATGGCAGCTATATGATATTGTGGTCCGATCTTAATAGGGTATTGCATATATATGAGTAGTAAAGTAAAATTAATAAATGCCGAGTTTGGTCAAGATATCTTGAAAAACAAAATGTTTTTTTCATAAAAAAACTTAATTTTCGACCGATCGATCCTATGGCAGCTATATGATATTGTGGTCCGATCAAAATAGGATTTTGCATATATATGAGTAGTAAAGTAGAATTAATAAATGCCGAGTTTGGTCAAGATATCTTGAAAGCAAAATGTTTTTTCATACAAAAACTTAATATTCGAACGATCGATCCTATGGCAGTTATATGATACAGTGTTCCGATCTTAATAAGATTTTGCACATATATGAGGAGCAATGTAAAACTAATAAATGCCGAGTTTGGTCAAGATATCTTGAAAAACAAAATGTTTTTCATACAAAAACTTAATTTTCGTCCGATCGATCCTATGGCAGCTATATGATATTGTGGTCCGATCTTAATAGGATTTTATATATATATGAGGAGCATAGTAAAACTAATAAATGCCGAGTTTGGTCAAGATATCTTCAAAAACAAAATGTTTTTTCATACAAAAACTTAATTTTCGACCGATCGATCCTATGGCAGCTATATGATATTGTGGTCCGCTCCTAATAGGATTTTGCATATATGAGGAGTAAAGTAAAATAATAACTGCCGAGTTTGGTCAAGGTATCTTGAAAAGCAAAATATTTTTTCATACAAAAACTGAATATTCGACCGATCGATCCTATGGCAGTTATATGATATTGTGGTCCGATCTTAATAGGATTTTGTATAGTATGAGGAGCATGGTAAAACTAATAAATGCCGAGTTTGGTCAAGATATCTTGTAAAACAAAATGTTTTTTCATACAAAAACTTAATATTCGACCGATCGTTCCTATGGCAGCTATATGATATTGTGGTCCGATCTTAATAGGATCTTGTATTTATATGAGGAGCATAGTAAAACTAATAAATACCGAGTTTGGTCAAGATATCTTGTAAAACAAAATGTTTTTTTTTTACAAAAACTTAATATTCGACCGATCGTTCCTATGGCAGCTATATGATATTGTCGTCCGATCTTAATAGGATTTTGCATATATATGAGAAACATAGTAAAACTAACAAATGCGGAGTTTGGTCAAGATATCTTGAAAAGCAAAATGTTTTTTCATACAAAAACTTAATATTCGACCGATTCAAGATATCTTCAAAACAAAATGTTTTTCATACAAAAACTTAATTTTCGACCGATCAATCCTATGGCAGCTATATGATATTGTGGTCCGCTCCTAATAGGATTTTGCATATATATGAGTAGTTAAGTGAAATTAATAAATGCCGAGTTTGGTCAAGATATCTTGAAAAACAAAATGTTTTTTCATACAAAAACTTAATATTCGACCGATCGATCCTATGGCAGCTATATGATATTGTGGTCCGATCTTAATAGGGTATGCATATATATGAGGAACATAGTAAAACTAACAAATGCCGAGTTTGGTCAAGATATCTTGAAAAAACAAAATGTTTTTTCATACAAAAATTAATTTTCGACCGATCGATCCTATGGCAGCTATATGATATTGTGGTCCGCTCCTAATAGGATTTTGCATATATATGAGGAGTAAAGTAAAAATAATAAATGCCGACTTTCGTCAAGGTATCTTGAAAAGCAAACTATTTTTCATACAAAACCTTAATATTCGACCGATCGATCCTATGGCAGTTATATGATATTGGGTCCGATCTTAATAGGATTTTGTATATGTATGAGGAGCATAGTAAAAATAATAAATGCCGAGTTTGTCAAGATATCTTGTAAAACAAAATGTTTTTTTCAAAAAAACTTAATTTTCGACCGATCGATACTATGGCAGCTATATGATATAGTGGTCCGATCTTAACAGGATTTTGCATATATATGAGGAACATAGTAAAACTAACAAATTCCGAGTTTGATCAAGATATCTTCAAAAACAAAATGTTTTTTTATATAAAAACTCCATTATCGACCGATCGATCCTATGGCAGCTATATGATACAGTGTTCCGATCTTAATAAGATTTTGCACATATATGAGGAGTCGAGTAAAACTAATAAATGCCGAGTTTGGTCAAGATATCTTCAAAAACAAAATGTTTTTTCATACAAAAACTTAATATTCGACCGATCGATCCTATGGCAGCTATATGATATTGTGGTCCGATCTTAATAGAATTTTGTATATATATGAGGAGCATAGTAAAACTAATAAATGCCGAGTTTGGTCAAGATATCTTGTAAAACAAAATGTTTTTTCATACAAAAACTTAATATTCGACCGAACGTTCCTATGGCAGCTATATGATATTGTGGTCCGATCTTAATAGTATTTTGTATTTATATGAGGAGCATAGTAAAACTAATAAATGCCGAGTTTGGTCAAGATATCTTCAAAAACAAAATGTTTTTTTATACAAAAACTTAATTTTCGACCGATCGATTCTATGGCAGCTATATGATATTGTGGTCCGCTCCTAATAGATTTTGCAGATATATGAGTAGTAAAGTAAATTGATAAATGCCGAGTTTGGTCAAGATATCTTCACAAACAAAATGTTTTTCATACAAAAACTTAATTTTCGACCGATCGATCCTATGGCAGCTATATGATATTGTGGTCCGCTCCTAATAGGATTTTGCATATATATGAGTAGTAAAGTGAAATTAATAAATGCCGAGTTTTGTCAAGATATCTTGAAAAACAAAATGTTTTTTCATACAAAAACTTAATATTCGACCGATCGATCCTATGGCAGCTATATGATATTGTGGTCCGATCTTAATAGGGTATTGCATATATATGAGGAACATATAAAACTAACAAATGCCGAGTTTGTCAAGATATCTTGAAAAACAAATGTTTTTTCATACAAAAACTGAATATTCGACCGATCGATCCTATGGCAGATATATGATATTGTGGTCCGATCCCAATGGGATTTTGCATATATGAGGAGAAAAGTAAAACTAATAAATGCCGAGTTTGGTCAAGATATCTTGAAAAACAAAATGTTTCTAAAAAAAAACTCAATTTTCGACCGATCGATCCTATGGCAGCTATATGATATTGTGGTCCGCTCCTAATAGATTTGTATATATATGAGTAAATAAAATTAATAAATGCCGATTTGGTCAAGATATCTTGAAAAACAAAATGTTTTTTCATACAAAATTTAATATTCGACCGATCGATCCTATGGCAGCTATATGATATAATGGTCCGATCTTAACAGGATTTTGCACATATTGAGGAACATAGTAAAACTAACAATGCCGAGTTGGTCAAGATATCTTGAAAAACAAAATGTTTTTTTTTTATATAAACACTCATTTTCGACCGATCGTTCCTATGGCACTATGATATTATGGTCCGATCCTAATAATATTTTCATATATATGAGAAGTAAAGGAAAACTATTAAATGCCGAGTTTGGTCAAGATATCTTATAAACACAATGTTTTTTCATACAAAAACGAATATTCGACCGATCGATCCTATGGCAGATATATGATATTGTGGTCCGATCCCAATGGGATTTTGCATATATATGAGGAGAAAAGTAAAACTAATAAATGCCGAGTTTGGTCAAGACATCTTGAAAAACAAATGTTTTTAAAAAAAAACTTACTATTCGACCGATCGATCCTATGGCAGCTATATGATATTGTGGTCCGCTCCTAATAGGATTTTGCATATATATGAGGAGTATGGTAAAACTAATAAATGCCGAGTTTGGTCAAGATATCTTGAAAAACAAAATGTTTTTTCATACAAAAACTTAATTTTCGTCCGATCGATCCTATGGCAGCTATATGATATTGTGGTCCGATCTTAATAGGATTTTATATATATATGAGGAGCATAGTAAAACTAAAATGCCGAGTTTGGTCAAGATATCTTCAAAAACAAAATGTTTTTTCATACAAAAACTTAATTTTCGACCGATCGATCCTATGGCAGCTATATGATATTGTGGTCCGCTCCTAATAGGATTTTGCATATATATGAGGAGTAAGTAAAAATAATAAATGCCGAGTTTGGTCAAGTATCTTGAAAGCAAATATTTTTTCATACAAAAACTGAATATTCGACCGATCGATCCTATGGCAGTTATATGATATTGTGGTCCGATCTTAATAGATTTTTGTATATGTATGAGGAGCATGGTAAACTAATAAATGCCGAGTTTGGTCAAGATATCTTGTAAAACAAAATGTTTTTTCATACAAAACTTAATATTCGACCCGATCGTTCCTATGGCAGCTATATGATATTGGGTCCGATCTTAATGGATCTTGTATTTATATGAGGAGGAGCATAGTAAAACTAATAAATGCCGATTTGGTCAAGATATCTTGTAAACAAAATGTTCTTTTTACAAAAACTTAATATTCGACCGATCGTTCCTATGGCAGCTATATGATATTGTCGTCCGATCTTAATAGATTTTGCATATATATGAGAAACATAGTAAAACTAACAAATGCGGAGTTTGGTCAAGATATCTTGAAAAGCAAAATGTTTTTCATACAAAAACTTAATATTCGACCGATTCAAGATATCTTCAAAAACAAAATGTTTGTTTTTCATACAAAAACTTAATTTTCGACCGATCATCCTATGGCAGCTATATGATATTGTGGTCCGCTCCTAATATGATTTTGCATATATATGAGTAGTTAAGTAAAATTAATAAATGCCGAGTTTGGTCAAGATATCTTGAAAAACAAAATGTTTTTTCATACAAAAACTTAATATTCGACCGATCGATCCTATGGCAGCTATATGATATTGTGGTCCGATCTTAATAGGGTAGTGCATATATATGAGGAACATAGTAAAACTAACAAATGCCGAGTTTGGTCAAGATATCTTGAAAAACAAATGTTTTTTCATACAAAAATTAATTTTCGACCGATCGATCCTATGGCAGCTATATGATATTGTGGTCCGCTCCTAATAGGATTTTGCATATATATGAGGAGTAAAGTAAAAATAATAAATGCCGACTTTCGTCAAGGTATCTTGAAAAGCAAACTATTTTTTTCATACAAAAACTTAATATTCGACCGATCGATCCTATGGCAGTTATATGATATTGGGGTCCGATCTTAATAGGATTTTGTATATGTATGAGGAGCATAGTAAAAATAATAAATGCCGAGTTTGGTCAAGATATCTTGTAAAACAAAATGTTTTTTTCATAAAAAAACTTAATTTTCGACCGATCGATACTATGGCAGCTATATGATATAGTGGTCCGATCTTAACAGGATTTTGCATATATATGAGGAACATAGTAAAACTAACAAATTCCGAGTTTGATCAAGATATCTTCAAAAACAAAATTTTTTTATATAAAAACTCCATTTTCGACCGATCGATCCTATGGCAGCTATATGATACAGTGTTCCGATCTTAATAAGATTTTGCACATATATGAGGAGTCGAGTAAAACTAATAAATGCCGAGTTTGGTCAAGATATCTTCAAAAACAAAATGTTTTTTCATACAAAAACTTAATATTCGACCGATCGATCCTATGGCAGCTATATGATATTGTGGTCCGATCTTAATAGAATTTTGTATATATATGAGGAGCATAGTAAAACTAATAAATGCCGAGTTTGGTCAAGATATCTTGTAAAACAAAATGTTTTTTCATACAAAAACTTAATATTCGACCGAACGTTCCTATGGCAGCTATATGATATTGTGGTCCGATCTTAATAGTATTTTGTATTTATATGAGGAGCATAGTAAAACTAATAAATGCCGAGTTTGGTCAAGATATCTTCAAAAAACAAAATGTTTTTTTATACAAAAACTTAATTTTCGACCGATCGATTCTATGGCAGCTATATGATATTGTGGTCCGCTCCTAATAGGATTTTGCAGATATATGAGTAGTAAAGTAAAATTGATAAATGCCGGGTTTGGTCAGATATCTTCACAAACAAAATGTTTTTCATACAAAAACTTAATTTTCGACCGATCGATCCTATGGCAGCTATATGATATTGTGGTCCGCTCCTAATAGGATTTTGCATATATATGAGTAGTAAAGTGAAATTAATAAATGCCGAGATTGGTCAAGATATCTTGAAAAACAAAATGTTTTTTCATACAAAAACTTAATATTCGACCGATCGATCCTATGGCAGCTATATGATATTGTGGTCCGATCTTAATAGGGTATTGCATATATATGAGGAAACATAATAAAACTAACAAATGCCGATTTGTCAAGATATCTTGAAAACAAAATGTTTTTTCATACAAAACTGAATATTCGACCGATCGATCCTATGGCAATATGATATTGTGGTCCGATCCCAATGGGATTTTGCATATATATGAGGAGAAAGTAAAACTAATAAATGCCGAGTTTGGTCAAGATATCTTGAAAAACAAAATGTTTCTAAAAAAAACTCAATTTTCGACCGATCGATCCTATGGCAGCTATATATATTGTGGTCCGCTCCTAATAGGATTTTGTATATATATGAGTAGTAAGTAATTAATAATGCCGAGTTTGGTCAAGATATCTTGAAAAACAAATGTTTTTTCATACAAAAATTTAATATTCGACCGATCGATCCTATGGCAGCTATAGATATAATGGTCCGATCTTACAGGATTTTGCACATATATGAGAACATAGTAAAACTAACAATGCCGATTTGGTCAAGATATCTTGAAAACAAATTTTTTTTTTATATAAAAACTCAATTTTCGACCGATCGTTCCTATGGCAGCAATATGATATTATGGTCCGATCCTAATATATTTTCAATATATATGAGAAGTAAAGGAAACTATTAATGCCGAGTTTGGTCAAGATATCTTATAAAACAAAATGTTTTTTTCATACAAAAACTGAATATTCGACCGATCGATCCTATGGCAGATATATGATATTGTGGTCCGATCCCAATGGATTTTGCATATATATGAGGAGAAAGTAAACTAATAAATGCCGAGTTTGGTCAAGACATCTTGAAAAACAAAATGTTTTTTAAAAAAAAACTTAATATTCGACCGATCGATCCTATGGCAGCTATATGATATTGTGGTCCGATCTTAATAGGTATTGCCTATATATGAGGACATAGTAAAACTAACAAATGCCGAGTTTGGTCAAGATATCTTGAAAAACAAAATGTTTTTTCATACAAAAACTTATTTTTCGACCGATCGATGCTATGGCAGCAATATGATATGATATGAGATGATATGATGTCCGCTCCTAATAGGATTTTGTATATATATGAGTAGTAAAGTAAAATTATAAATGCCGAGTTTTGGTCAAGATATCTTAAAAACAAAATGTTTAAAAAAAAAAAACTCAATTTCGACCGATCGATCCTATGGCAGCTATATGATATAGTGGTCCAATCTTAATAGGATTTAGCATATATATGAGGAGCATAGTAAATCTTACAGATGCCGAGTTTTGGTCAAGATAACATGAAAAACAAAATGTTTTTTCATACAAAAACCTAATTTTCGACCGATCGATCCTATGGCAGATAAATGATATTGTGGTCCGATCTTAATAGATTTCGCATATATATGAGGAGCATAGTAAACTAATAAATGCCGAGTTTGGTCAAGATATCAGAAAAACAAATCTTTTTTCATACAAAACTTAATTTTCGACCGATTGATCCTATGGCAGCTATATGATATTGTCGTCCGATCTTTATAGTATTTCGATATATATGAGGAGCATAGTAAAACTAATAAATGCCGATTTGGTCAAGAAATCTTGAAAAACAAATGTCTTTTAAAAAAAAACTCATTTTCGACCGATCGATCCTATCAGCTATATGATATAGTGGGCCGATCTAATAGGATTTAGCATATGTATGAGGAGCAAAGTAAAAACTAACAATGCCGAGTTTGGTCAGATATCAGAAAAACAAATCTTTTTTCATACAAAACTTATTTTCGACCGATTGATCCTATGGCAGCTATATGATATGTCGTCCGATCTTAATAGGATTTCGCATATATATGAGGAGCATAGTAAAACTAATAAATGCCGATTTTGGTCAAGAAATCTTGAAAAACAAAATGTCTTTTAAAAAAAAACTCAATTTTCGACCGATCGATCCTATGGCAGCTATATGATATATGGGCCGATCTTAATAGATTTAGCATATGTATGAGGAGCAAAGTAAAACTAACAAATGCCGAGTTTGGTCAAGATATCAGGAAAACAAAATCTTTTTTCATACAAAAACTTAATTTTCGACCGATTGATCCTATGGCAGCTATATGATATTGTCCGTCCGATCTTAAGGATTTTGTATATATATGAGGAGCATAGTAAAACTATAAATGCCGATTTTGGTCAAGATATCTTGAAAAACAAAATGTTTTTTCATACAAAACTTAATTTTCGACCTATCGATCCTATGGCAGACAAATGATATTGTGGTCCGATCTTAATAGGATTTCGCATATATATGAGTAGCATAGTAAAACTCTACAAATGCCGAGTTTGGTCAAGATAACATGAAAAACAAAATGTTTTTTCATACAAAAACTAATTTTCAACCGATCGATCCTATGGCAGGCTATATATATAGTGTTCCGATCTTAATAGCTATTTGCATATATATTAGGAGTAAAGTAAACTAATAATGCCGAGTTTTGTCAAGATATTTTCAAAAACAAAATGTTTTTTCATACAAAAACTTAATTTTCGACCGTCGATCCTATGGCAGATATATGATATTATTGTCCGATCCCAATAGGATTTCGCATATAAATGAGGAGCATAGTAAACCTAACAAACGCCGAGTTTGGTCAGATATCTTGAAAAACAAAACCAATGTTTTTTCATACAAAAACTTAATTTTCCACCGATCGATCCTATGGCAGCTATATGATATTGTCGTCCGATCTTAATAGATTTTTGTATATAAATGAGGAGCATAGTAAAACTAATAAATGCCGAGTTTGGTCAGATATCTTCAAAAACAAATGTTTTAAAAAAAAAAAAAATCATTTTTCGACCGATCGATCCTATGGCAGCTATATGATATAGTGGTATCTTGAAAAACAAATGCTTTTTCATACAAAACTTAATTTTCGACCGATCGATCCTATGGCAGCTATATGATATAGTGTTCCGAACTTAATATGATTTTGCATATATATGAGGATAAGTAAAACTAATAAATGCCGAGTTTGGTCAAGATCTCTTGAAACCTCCATCGGTCGGTGATGCTATTTAGAAAATTGTAATCCTTTAACTAGGCTTTTAATAAAATTCTATTGTATCATCTATTGAATAATGATGAGACCTCGTTTTGTCGACCTGCTGAAAAGGAGAATCTATGTCGCCAATAATCAACTTATTGTAGAAGGACAACACGAGAATTTTCCTACGGTTGGTTAACGACGGAAGGTTGAGAAGAAGCAGTCTGCTGGAGTAACGGCAACCGAGATTAGGGTCCCAATTTAAACCTCGTAAGGCAAAAAGCAGAAATTGCTTCTGACAGATTCAATACGATCCTGGCTGTTGTTATACTGTGGAGACCAAATGCAAGAGCAGTAATCAAGGATAGGGCGAACAAGAGAGATGTACAGAAGTTTTGTTATAAAAGTTGTTAAACTCTTTAGACCATCGTTTAATGAATCCAAGTACACCTTTTTGCCTCATTAACGATGGTATCTCTGTGAAGATTGAAACAGAGTTTAGAATCAAAAATTACGCCTATCCTTAACTGTTATATACGTTGCAAAGGATATTGTCGATTGTATAACTGACAAGATAAGGTGTAGTACGATTAAAGTCATAAACATACCCTTTGAACAGTTTCGATGCAATTGATTGGCCGAACCCCATAGTTGCATAGCGTTCAAATCGTCTGTAGACGAGAATGATGTAGGCGATTAGTGTATGATAAAAAAGTTTGACATCGTCCGCATACATGAGTACACGGCATGTGATATACAGAGGGAGATCATTTATAAAAAGATAAAGAGTAAAGGTCCAAGATGACTACCTTGAGGAACGTGAACGTGAACCCGTTTAGAGGTAGTCAGCCTCAGCATTACTCTTTGGTCCTACCTTTTAAATAATTAATCCAAAGCAGAAGAACAGGGGACCTATTCGGTCAAGTTTAAAAAGTAAAATGTCATGGTGCACAGAGTCAACGCCTTACTGAGTCAGTGTAAATGACATCATTTGCATTTTCGAAAGGAAGCATCGTTTACCAAGAAGTAAACTCAAGCAGATTCGTAGTTGGCCGATTCTTTACGAATCCATGTTGAACAGGGAAAGAACTGATTTGCAGAATGCTGCAAATTCGAAGTGATTATTTTTTCAATAATTAGGATAGCGGACAGTTTTGCAATGCCCCTGTAATTTCGTATATCAGACTTCCCACCTTTCTTGTGAAGAGGAAGATATAAGATTCTTTTCAAAGAGATGGAAAGACAGAAGTTTCAAGGATAGATTAAAACTTTAGCAATGGATAAAGAAGGGAAGAACTACACTCCTTGAGTAGACACTAGGAATATTCTCCGCCCAGGAGAGAAGAGACTTTAAAGAGTTTATAGCTAATAGGAGAGAGGATGTGAATAATTAGAGGAGGTATATAATTGCGGAAGAAATAGTATAAGGTAATCTTTAGTATTAGGACAGACTGAAGATAAGTCGATTGGAAAAAAATTGCAGAGAGGTTACAGAATCAGTGTCATTGCTAGCTTTATCCAGCCAAGAAAAAGAAGATGGCAAACTTGAAGATTTACGCTTCAAGTTTACAAAATTATAAACTGTCTCGGATTTCGGGCAATTGTCTTTTACAACGTGTTAGATAATTCTCATAGCATTGAGAATTAAGAAGAAAGAAGTTCGACTTGGCTATGGAATATTTAGTTTTTTTACACGAACCAGACTTTTTAAACTTTTTAAAATATTTAGATTTTACATTTTTTAGATGTGATAATCTGGTAGTAAAACCAGGGTGGTTTTGAAAAAGGTAGTCGAAGGAATTGACTTAGGAATACACACATCTAAGAGGGAGATTAGGGGTGTAAAAAAAATTAATGGCTGTGTTCATATCAACTGAGTCATATAAGAAGACCAATCGGTTTGAATAAATAAGCTGATTCAGCAAAGAATAAGTTCCTTTGCGAAAGTAATAGCGGGGCTTATTGCTGATGAGCACGAAATGAAAGGATTACAATTTAGCATTTCAATCTCTAAAGTTGGATGATAGACATCCTCAGGAAGAGATAAAGGGGGACCTAGACACATTAGAATAAGGTAGTCGTTAACAAATACAAGGTCAAGTGTTCTAATCAAATGATTAGAAATGGAATTGATTTTGAAACCACGAAAGATCAAGCATGCAGTCTATAAAATCGTGCTGTGTTGAGGGCACTAGATAATTTTTGGCAGTAAATAAAGACCAAGAGATGTTGGGCAAATTAAAATCACCAAACACCATAAATAGGTCACTATCACGCTCGTGTAAAGAAACTTCTTTAATACAAGTAATATGTTTATATAAACTTGAATATCAGAAGAAGGTGGGACATAAAAGCATGTTACATAGACATTCCGTGTAGGAAAGACACCTTAACTGAACAATCTCAGCGTCAGTAGGCTTACTAAAACAGAAAAGTTCAGACTGGAGTGTGGCTTTAACGGCAATTAACACCCCACCACCACGAGTCGGCCGATCATTTCTATACAAATAAAGTTATTTGATAAATCTCAAAATCAGATATGGTTGATTCAACCATGTTTCTGAAATGCTATTATCCGAATTGAAGGAATGCTGGCCCTGAAAGATTTTTAAGTTTTGAAATAAGACCTCTAACATTCTAAAATGAATAAAGATTTGGTCAGAAGATGAAGCTAGTTTTTTTGGGCAGAGATATATGAGGAGTAAAGTAAAAAAATAAATGCCGAGTTTGGTCAAGGTATCTTGAAAGCAAAATATTTTTTCTTACAAAAACTGAATATTCCGATCGATCCTATGGCAGATATATGATATTGTGGTCCGAACCCATAGGATTTTGCATATATATGAGGAGAAAAGTAAAACTAATAAATGCCGAGTTTGGTCAAGATATCTTCAAAAACAAATGTTTTTTAAAAAAAACTCAATTTTCGACCGATCGATCCTATGGCAGCTATATGATATAGTGGTCCGATGTTAATATGATTTTGCATATATATGAGGAGCATAGTAAAACTAATAAATGCCGAGTTGGTCAAGATATCTTCAAAAAAAAACGTTTTTTCATACAAAAACTTAATTTCGACCGATCGATCCTATAGCAGCTATATGATATTGTGTTCCGCTCCTAATAGGAATTTGCATATATATGAGTAGTAGAGTAAAATTAACAATTGCCGAGTTTGGTCAAGATATCTTGAAAAACAACATGTTTTTTCATAAAAAACTTAATTTTCGACCGATCGATCCTATGGCAGCTATATGATATAGTGGTCCGATCTTAACAGGATTTCGCATATATTTGAGAAACATAGTTAAACTAACAAATGCCGAGTTTGGTCAAGATATCTTCAAGAACAAAATGTTTTTAAAAAAAAACTCAATTTTCGACCGATCGATCCTATGGCAGCTATATGATATAGTGGTCCGATGTTAATATGATTTTGATATATATGAGGAGCATAGTAAAACTAATAAATGCCGAGTTTGGTCAAGATATCTTCAAAAAACAAACGTTTTTTCATACAAAACTTAATTTTCGACCGATCGATCCTATAGCAGCTATATGATATTGTGGTCCGCTCCTAATAGGAATTTGCATATATATGAGTAGTAGAGTAAAATTAACAATTGCCGAGTTTGGTCAAGATATCTTGAAAAAAAACTTAATTTTCGACCGATCGATCCTATAGCAGCTATATGATATTGTGGTCCGCTCCTAATAGGAATTTGCATATATGAGTAGTAGAGTAAAATTAACAATGCCGAGTTGGTCAAGATATCTTGAAAAACAAAATGTTTTTTTATACAAAAACTTAATATTCGACCGATCGATCTATGGCAGCTATAAGATATATAGTGGTCTGATCTTAACAGGATCTTATATGAGGAAAATAGTAAAACTAACAAATGCCGAGTTTGGTCAAGATATCTTGAAATCAAAATGTTTTTTTAATATAAAAAACTCAATTTTCAACCGATCGATCCTATGGCAGCAATATGATATTGTGGTCCGATCTTAATAAGATTTCAATATATATGGGAAGTAAAGAAAACTAAAAATGCCGAGTTTGGTCAAGATATCTTGTAAAACAAAATGTTTTTCATACAAAAACTGAATATTCGACCGATCGATCCTATGGCAGATATATGATATTGTGGTCCGATCCCAATAGGATTTTGCATATATAGAGGAGAAAAGTAAAACTAATAAATGCCGAGTTTGGTCAAGATATCTTGAAAAACAAAATGTTTTTTCATACAAAAACTCAATATTCGCCCGATCGATCATATGGCAGCTATATGATATAGTGGTCCGATCTAACAGGATTTGGCACATATATGAGGAGCATAGTAAATCTTACAAATGCCGAGTTTGGTCAAGATAACATGAAAAACAAATGTTTTTCATACAAAAACTTAATTTCTACCGATCGATCCTATGGCAGCTATATGATTAGTGTTCCGATCTTAATAGCATTTTGCATATATATGAGGAGTAAAGTAAAACTAATAAATGCCGAGTTTGGTCAAGATATCTTCAAAACAAATGTTTTTCATACAAAAACTTAATTTCGACCGATCGATCTATGGCAGATATATGATATTGTTGTCCGATCCAATAGGATTTCGCATGTAAATGAGGAGCATAGTAAAACTAACAAACGCCGAGTTTGGTCAAGATATCTGAAAACAAAATGTTTTTATACAAAAACTTAATTTTCGACCGATCGATCCTATAGCAGGTATATAAATTGTGGTCCGATCCAAATAGGATTTTGCATATATATGAGGAGCATAGTAAAACTAATAAATGCCGAGTTTGGTCAAGATATCTTCAAAACAAAATGTTTTAAAAAAAAAATCAATTTTCGACCGTCGATCCTATGGCAGCTATATGATAAGTGGTATCTTGAAAAACAAAATGTTTTTTCATACAAAAACTTAATTTTCGACCGCTCGATCCTATGGCAGGTATATAATATTGTGGTCCGATCCCAATATATATGAGGAGCATAGTAAAACTAATAAATGCCGGGTTTGGTCAAGATATCTTTAAAAACAAAATGTTTAAAAAAAAAAAAAAATCAATTTTCGACCGATCGATCCTATGGCAGCTATAGTAGTGTGGTCCGCTCCTAATAGGATTTTGATATAAATGAGGGAGTAAAGTAAAAATAATAAATGCCGAGTTTGGTCAAGATATCTTGAAAAGCAAAATGCTTTCATACAAAAAATTAATATTCGACCGATCGATCATATGGCAGCATATGATATAGTGGTCCGATCTTAACAGGATTTTGCACATATATGAGGAGCATAGTAAATCTTACAAATGCCGAGTTGGTCAAGATAACATGAAAAACAAATGTTTTTTCATACAAAAAACTAATTTTACCGATCGATCCTCTATATATTTATTTCCTATAATATTTATTATTTATTAATGGTCGACAAAACGAGTGCCTCCTCATATCAATAGATTATACAATAGAATTTTATGCTAAATCCTAGTAAAGGATACAAATTTCTAAATAGCATCCCCCGACCGATGGAGGTGTTTTATTGCCAGTCCGGCCAGCTGTGCCCCTTTTCACAGATAATTTTGTCAGTGACGCTATTAGAGCCTACATCGAAGCAGAAGGTTGTAAGTAGGAAAAAAGTGTTTTCAAGTAACATGAAAATAAACTTAATTGCGGTATATTAATAAAGAAAATACAAAAATAGGAAAAATGAAAGTAAGAAGATTGTTAATAAATAAAGCAATGTAAGAGTAGATAAAGAGGGTTAAGTAGATAGGACAGAGAAAAAGTAATGGGAAATCACCGACCCGGTCTGGGAAAATTTTTCAGCCTGTCCGGCAAGCTATGCCCCTGCCATAGCTGGGAATGGTCAGCGACTTCCCGAAGTTATCCTGAAAGCAACGATTTTATTAGGGTAGAGACAGTTCGTAGAGAAAACGTGATGAAACTATTAGTATTTTTACATAGCACGCGAAAGGATTGTGCATAGCGTAGTCGGTTGTGCACGTAGATAGTAAAAGGGGCGATAATTTCTGGTTGGTCTAGCCGGAACAGAGAATTGAAGACGCCCTAGCGAAAAAGGAGAATCTATGTCGCAATAATCAACTTATGTAGAAGGACAACACCGAGAATTGTCTACGGTTGGTTAAAGACGGAAGGTTGAGAAGAAGCAGTCTGCTGGAGTAGTAGATGGCAACCGAAGATTAGGGTCCCAATTTAAACCTCGTAAGGCAAAAAGCAGAATTGCTTCTGAACAGATTCAATACGATCCTGGCTGTTGTTATACTGTGGAGACCAAATGCAAGAGCATATTCAAGGATAGGGCGAAAAGAGAGATGTACAGAAGTTTGTTATAAAAGGATCGTTAAACTCTTTAGACCATCGTTTAATGCATCCAAAAGTCCCTTTTGCCTCATTAACGATGGTATCTATGTGAAGATTGAAACAGAGTTTAGAATCAAAAAATACGCCTAGATCCTTAACTGTTTAATACGTTGCAAAGGGATATTGTCGATTGTATAACTGACAAGATAAGGTGTAGTACGATTAAAAGTCATAAACATACACTTTGAACAGTTTCGATGCAATTGATTGGCCGAACACATAGTTGCATAGCGTTCAAATCGTCTTGTAGACGAGAATGATGTAGGCGATTAGGTATGATAGAAAAAGTTTGACATCGTCCGCATACATGAGTACACGGGCATGTGATATAACAAGGGGAGATCATTTATAAAAAGGATAAAGAGTAAAGGTCCAAGATGACTACCTTGAGGAACGTGAACGTGAACCCGTTAGAGGTAGTCAGCCTCAGCATTACTCTTTGGGTCCTACCTTTTAAATAAGAATTAATCCAAAGCAGAAGAGACAGGGGAAACCTATTCGGTCAAGTTTAAAAAGTAAAATGTCATGGTGCACAGAGTCAAACGCCTTACTGAAGTCAGTGTAAATGACATCAGTTTGCATTTTCGAAAGGAAAGCATCGTTTACCAAGGAGTAAACTCAGCAGATTGGTCGTAGTGGCCGATTCTTTACGAATCCATGTTGAACAGGGGAAAAGAACTGATTTGCAGAAATGCTGCAAATTCGAAGTGATTATTTTTTCAAATAATTTAGGAATAGCGGACAGTTTTGCAATGCCCCTGTAATTCGTATATCAGACTTCCCACCTTTCTTGTGAAGAGGAATGATATAAGATTTTTCCAAAGAGATGGAAGACAGAAGTTTCAAGGGATAGATTAAAAAGCTTTAGCAATGGATAAAGAAGGCAAGTACTACACTCCTTGAGAAGACAACTAGGAATATTGTCCGGCCCAGGAGAGTAAGAAGACTTTAAAGAGTTTATAGCTAATAGGAGAGAGGAGTGTGAAATAATTAGAGGAGGGTATAACTTGCGGAAGAAATAGTATAAGGGTAAGCATTAGTATTAGGACAGACTGAAGAGTAAGTTGATTGGAAAAAATTAGCAAGAGGTTAGCAGAATCAGTGTCATTGCTAGCTTTATCAAGCCAAGAAAAAAGAAGATGGCAAACTTGAAGATTTACGCTTCAAGTTTACAAAATTATAAAACTGTCTCGGATTTCGGGAAAATTGTCTTTTACAACGTATTAGATAATTCTCATAGCATTGAGAATAAGAAGAAAGAAGTTCGACTTGGCTATGGAATATTTAGCCAAGTCTGTACACGAACCAGACTTTTTAAACTTTTAAAATATTTGGATTTTACATTTTTTAGATGTGATAATCTGGTAGTAAACCAGGGTGGTTTTGAAAAAGTAGTCGAAGGAATTGACTTAGGAATACACACATCTAAGAGGGAGATTAGGGTGATGTAAAAAAAAATAATAGCTGTATTCATATCAACTGAGTAATAAGAAAGACCAATCGTTGAATAAATAAGCTGATTCAGCAAAGAATAATTTCCTTTGCGAAAGCAATAGCGGGCTTATTGGCTGATGAGCACGAAATGAAAGGATTACAATTTAGCATTGCAATCTCTAAAGTTGGATGATAGACATCCTCAGGAAGAGATAAAGGAGGGGACCTAGACACATTAGAAATAAGGTAGTCGTTAACAAATAAAGGTCAAGTGTTCTCGTCAAATGATTAGAATTGAATTGATTTGAAACAACGAAAGATAAAAGCATGCAGTCTATAAAATCGTGCTGTGCTGAGGGCACTAGATAATTTTTGGCAGTAAATAATGACCAAGAGATGTTGGGCAAATTAAAATACCCACACCATAAATAGGTCACTATCACGCACGTGTGAAGAAACTTCTTTAATACAAGTAATATGTTTCATATAAACTTGAATATCAGAAGAAGGAGGGACATAAGAGCATGTTACATAGAACATTCCGTGTAGGAAAAGACCACCTTAACTGAGACAATCTCAGCGTCAGTAGGCGTACTAAAACAGAAAAGTTCAGACTGGAGAGTGGCTTTAACGGCAATTAACACCCCACCATCTCGAGTCGGCCGTCATTCGATACAAAATAAAGTTATTTGATAAAATCTCAAAATCAGATATGGTTGAGTTCAACCATGTTTCTGAAAATGCTATTATATCCGAATTGAAGGAAGTGCTGGCCATGAATAGATTTTTAAGTTTTGAAATAAGACCTCTACATTCTGATAATGAAATAAGATTTGGTCAGAGATGAAGCTAGTTTTTGGGGCAGAAATGGTACCCTGTATTGAAGGACTGGAAGGGTGACAGGCTGGTTACGCTTTTTAGGCTTGAACTCGTGAACATCATCAGTGTGGAGGCCAAAATTTGGGATCACAAATGATTGGGAACATATCATGTGAAACATTTATTTTTGAATGATGATATTTCACGAGGGGTGGAGAAATTAAATTTAGTTATTGACACGCTAGCAGAAGATTGCTAGCAATATAGGCTGCCAATGACTCAGAAGTGGTGTCCGACGAAAGTCGAGACACAAAGACTTGCCTACGAGGGCAACTACCGTTAAAGTAGGCGCTGGTGGGGCTGTAGGTAATACAGGAGTTGGGGGTGCTAACGAGGCACAATGATTGTTTTAACAATCTGGGCAAGATTGCGCGCAGGTCTACCTTTGCGGCCAGGAGCTGATGGGGCTGAGGCAGTTTGATTAATTGGAACGGGATCAGGTACGGGCTCTACTGGGACTAGTACAGGGGTTGAAACAGGGGTAATTGGACAGTCGCTTGGAGAAGGCGATAAAGACAACATTGGAGATACCTCCAAGTTGCTAGGAAGTCCTATGGCAGCTATAGATATAGTGGTCCGATGTTAATAGGATTTTGCATATATATGAAGAGCAAAGTAAACTAACAAATGCCGAGTTGGTCAGATATCATGAAAAACAAATGTTTTTTCATACAAAAAACTTAATTTTCGACCGATCGATCTATGGCAGCTATATGATATAGTGTTCCGATCTTAATAGGATTTTGCACATATATGAGGAGTAAAGTAAAACTAATAAATGCCGAGTTTGGTCAAGATATCTTGAAAAGCAAAATGTTTTTTCATACAAAAACTTAATATTCGACGATCGATCCTATGGCAGCTATATGATATTGTGGTCCGATCTTAATAGGATTTTGTATATATAAGGAGCATAGTAAAACTAATAAATGCCGAGTTTGGTCAAGATATCTTCAAAAACAAAATGTTTTTCATACAAAAACTTCTTTTTCGACCGAACGATCCTATGGCAGCTATACGAATTGTGGTCCGCTCCAATAGGATATTGCATATATATGAGGAGTAAAGTAAAAATAATAAATGCCGAGTTGGTCAAGGTATCTGAAAAGCAAAATATCTTTTCATACAAAAACTGAATATTCGACCGATCGATCCTATGGCAGATATATGATATTGTGGTCCGATCTTAATAGGATTTGCATATGTATGAGAAGCATAGTAAAATAATAAATGCCGAGTTTGGTCAAGATATCTTGTAAAACAAAATGTTTTTTTCATACTAAAACTATCTATATGTGATATAGTGGTCCGATCTTAATAGGATTTTGCATATATATGAGGAGTAAAAGTAAAATAAAAATGCCGAGTTTGGTCAAGGTATCTTGAAAAGCAAATATTTTTCTTACAAAAACTGAATATTCCGATCGATCTATGGCAGATATATGATATTGTGGTCCGAAACCCAATAGGATTTTGCATATATATGAGGAGAAAAGAAAACTATAATGCCGAGTTTGGTCAAGATATCTTCAAAAACAAAATGTTTTTTAAAAAAAACTCATTTTCGACCGATCGATCCTATGGCAGCTATATGATATAGGGGTCGATGTTAATAGGATTTTGCATATATATGAGGAGCATAGTAAAACTAAATAATGCCGAGTTTGGTCAAGATATCTTCAAAAACTAAATGTTTTTATACAAAAACTTAATTTTCGGCCGATCGATCCTATGGCAGCTATATGATTGTGGTCCGCTCCTAATAGGATTTTGCATATTTAGAGGAGTATAGAGTAAAATAATAATTGACGAGTTTGGTCAAGATATCTTGATAAACAAAATGTTTTTTCATAAAAAACTAATTTTCAACCGATAGATCCTACGGCAGCTATATGATATAGTGGTCCGATCTTAACAGGATTTGCAAATATATGAGATCATAGTAAAACTAACAAATGCCGAGTTTGGTCAAGATATCTTGAAAAAGAAAATGTTTTTATATAAAAACTCAATTTTCGACCGATCGATGCTATGTCAGCTATATGATATTGTGGTCCGCTCCTAATAGGATTTTGTATATATGAGTAGTAAAGTAAATTAATAAATGCCGAGTTGGGTCAAGATATCTTGAAAAACAAAATGTTTTTCATACAAAAACTAATATTCGACCGATCGATCCTATGGCAGCTATATGATATAGTGGTCCGATTTAACAGGATTTTGCATATATATGAGGAACATAGTAAAACTCACAAATGCCGAGTTTGGTCAAGATATCTTGAAAAACAAAATGTTTTTTTATATAAAACTCAATTTTCGACCGATCGATCCTATGGCAGCAATATGATATTGTGGTCGATCTTAATAAGATTTTCTATTATATGAGAAGTAAGGAAAACTATCTATATCTTGTAAAACAATATGTTTTTCATTCAAAAAACTGAATATTCGACCGATCGATCTATGGCAGATATATGATATTGTGGTCCGATCCAATAGGATTTTCATATATATAAGGAGAAAAGTAAAATAATAAATGCCGAGTTTGGTCAAGATATCTTGAAAAAACTAATGTTTTTAAAAAAACTCAATTTTCGACCGATCGATCCTATGGCAGACAAATGATATGTGGTCCGATCTCTAATAGGATTTCATTATATATGAGGAGCACAGTAAATCTTACAAATGCCGAGTTTGGTCAAGATAACATGAAAAACAAAATGTTTTTCATACAAAAATAATTTTCTACCGACCGATCCTATAGCAGCTATATGATATAGTGTTCCGATCTTAATAGCATTTTGCATATATATGAGGAGTAAAGTAAAACTAATAAATGCCGAGTTTGGTCAAGATATCTTCAAAAACAAAATGTTTTTTCATACAAAAACTAAATTTCGACCGATCGATCCTATGGCAGATATATGATATTGTTGTCCGATCCCAATAGGATTTCGCATAAATGAGGAGCATAGTAAACTAACAAATGCCGAGTTTGGTCAAGATATCTTGAAAACAAAATGTTTAAAAAAAAAAATAAATAAATTTCGACCGATCGATCCTATGGCAGCTATATGATATAGTGGTCCGATCTTAATAGGATATTGCATATATATGAGGAGCAAAGTAAAACTAACAAAATGCCGAGTTTGGTCAAGATATCATGAAAAAACAAAATGTTTTTTATACAAAAACTTAATTTTCGACCGATCGATCCTATGGCAGCTATATGATATAGTGGTCCGATCTTAATAGGATTTTGCACTATCTGAGGAGTAATGTAAAAAATAAATGCCGAGTTTGGTCAAGATATCTTGAAAAGCAAAATGTTTTTCATACAAAACTTAATATTCGACCGATCGATCCTATGGCAGCTATATGATATTGTGGTCCGATCTTAACGGATTTTGCAAATATATGAGGATCATAGTAAAACTAACAAATGCCGAGAGTTTGGTCAAGATCTTGAAAAAAGAAAAGTTTTTTATATAAAAACTCAATTTCGACCGATCGATGCTATGTCAGCTATATGATATTGTGGTCCGCTCCTAATAGGATTTGTTATTATATGAGTAGTAAAGTAAAATTAATAAATGCCGAGTTTGGTCAAGATATCTTGAAAAACAAAATGTTTTTTCATACAAAAACTTAATATTCGACCGATCGATCCTATGGCAGCTATATGATATAGTGGTCCGATCTTAACAGGATTTGCATATATTGAGGAACATAGTAAAACTCACAAATGCCGAGTTTGGTCAAGATATCTTGAAAAACAAAATGTTTTTTATATAAAAAACTCAATTTCGACCGATCGATCCTATGGCAGCATATGATATTGTGGTCCGATCTAATAAGATTTTCTATATATATGGGAAGTAAAGGAAAACTAATAAATGCCGAGTTTGGTCAAGATATCTTGTAAAAACAAATGTTTTTCATTCAAAAACTGAATATTCGACCGATCGATCCTATGGCAGATATATGATATTGTGGTCCGATCCCAATAGGATTTGCATATATATAAGGAGAAAGTAAAACTAATAAATGCCGAGTTTGGTCAAGATATCTTGAAAACATAATGTTTTTAAAAAAAACTCAATTTTCGACCGATCGATCCAGCAGCTAAAGATATTGTGGTCCGCTCCTAATAGGATTGTATATATATGAGGAACATAGTAAAACTAACAAATGCCGAGTTTGGTCAAGATATCTTGAAAAACAAAATTTTTTTTATATAAAAACTCAATTTTCGACCGATCGATCCTATGGCAGCAATATGATATTGTGGTCCGATCTTAATAAGATTTTCATATATATGAGAAAGTAAAGGAAAACGATCTATATCTTGTAAAAACAAAATGTTTTATCAAAAACTGAATATTCGACCGATCGATCCTATGGCAGATATATGATATTGTGGTCCGATCCCAATAGGATTTTTCATATATATAAGGAGAAAAGTAAAACTAATAATGCCGAGTTGGTCAAGATATCTTGAAAAACATAATGTTTTTAAAAAAAACTCAATTTTCGACCGATCGATCCTATGGCAGACAAATGTATTGTGGTCCGATCTAATAGGATTTACTTATATATGAGGAGCACAGTAAATCTTACAAATGCCGAGTTTGGTCAAGATAACATGAAAACAAAATGTTTTTTCATACAAAAACTTAATTTTACCGACCGATCTATAGCAGCTATATGAATAGTGGTCCGATCTTAATAGGATATTGCATATATATGAGGAGCAAAGTAGTAAAATAACAAATGCCGAGTTTGGTCAAGATATCATGAAAAACAAAATGTTTTTTTATACAAAAACTTAATTTTCGACCGATCGATCCAATGGAAGCTATATGATATAGTGTTCCGATCTTAATAGGATTTGCATATATATGAGGAGCATAGTAAAACTAATAAATGCCGAGTTTGGTCAACTATCTTGAAAAACAAAATGTTTTTTCATAAAAAACTTAATTTACGACCTATCGATCCTATTGCAGACAAATGATATTGTGGTCCGATCTTAATAGGATTTCGCATATATATGAGGAGCATAGTAAATCTTACAAATGCCGAGTTTGGTCAAGATAACATGAAAAACAAAATGTTTTTTCATACAAAAACTTAATTTTCTACCGATCGTTCCTATAGCAGCTATATGATTTAGTGTTCCGATCTTAATAGATTTGCATATATATGAGGATTAAAGTAAAACTAATAAATGCCGAGTTTGGTCAATATATCTTGAAAAGCAAAATGTATTTTCATACAAAAACTTAATATTCGACCGATCGATCCTATGGCAGCTATATGATATTGTGGTCCGATCCCAATAGGATTTGCATATATATGAGGAGCATAGTAAAACTAATAAATGCCGAGTTTGGTCAAGATATCTTGAAAAACAAAATGTTTTAAAAAAAAAAAAAAAAAAAATTTTCAACCGATCGATCCTATGGCAGCTATATGATATAGTGTCCGATCTTAATAGGATTTTGCACATATATGAGGAGTAAAGTAAAACTAATAAATGCCGAGTTTGGTCAAGATATCTTGAAAAGCAAAATGTATTTTCATACAAAAACTAATATTCGATCGATCGCTAGGCAGCTATATGATATTGTGGTCCGATCTAATTGGATTTGTATATATATGAGGAGCATAGTAAAACTAATAAATGCCGAGTTTGGTCAAGATATCTTCAAAAACAAAATGTTTTTTCAAACAAAAACTTAATTTTCGACCGATCGATCCTATGGCAGCTATATGATATTATGGTCCGCTCCTAATAGGATTTTGCATATATATGAGTAGTAAAGTAAAATTAATAAATGCCGAGTTTGGTCCAGATATCTTGAAAAACAAAATGTTTTTTTCATAAAAAAACTTAATTTCGACCGATCGATCCTATGGCAGCTATTGATATTGTGGTCCGATCTTAATAGGATATTGCATATATATGAGGAGCAAAGTAAAACTAACAAATGCCGAGTTTGGTCAAGATATCATGAAAAACAAAATGTTTTTATACAAAAACTTAATTTTCGACCGATCGATCCAATGGAAGCTATATGATATAGTGTTCCGATCTTAATAGGATTTTGCATATGTATAAGGAGCAAAGTAAAACTAACAAACGCCGAGTTTGGTCAAGATATTATGAAAACAAAATTTTTTCATACAAATATATGATATTGTGGTCCGCTCCTAATAGGATTTTGCATATATATGAGGAGTAAAGTAAAAATAATAAATGCCGAGTTTGGTCAAGGTATCTTGAAAAGCAAATATTTTTTCATACAAAAAATGAATATTCGACCGATCGATCCTATGGCAGTTATATGATATAATGGTCCGATCTTAATAGGATTTTGCATATGTCTGAGGAGCGTAGTAAAACTAACAAATGCCGAGTTTGGTCAAGATATCTTGTAAAACAAAATGTTTTTCATACAAAACTTATATTCGACCGATCGTTCTTATGGCAGATATATGCTAATGTCGTCCGATCCCAATAGGAGGAGAAAAGTAAAACTAATAAATGCCGAGTTTGGTCAAGATATTTTGAAAAACAAAATGTTTTTAAAAAAAAAAAAAAAAAAATTTTCGACCGATCGATCCTATGGCAGCTATATGATATTGTGGTCCGCTCCTAATAGGATTTAGCATATGTATGAGAAGCAAAGTAAAACTAATAAATGCCGAGTTTGGTCAAGATATCATGAAAAACAAAATGTTTTTTCATACAAAAACTTAATTTTCGACCGATCGATCCTATGGCAGATAAATGATATTGTGGTCCGATCTTAATAGGATATCGCATATATTGAGGAGCATATAGTAAACTAATAAATGCCGAGTTTGGTCAAGATATCTTGAAAAACAAAAGTTTTTTTCATAAAAAAACTTAATTTTCGACCGATCGATCCTATGGCAGCTATATGATATTGTGGTCCGATCTTAATAGGATATTGCATATATATGAGGAGCAAAGTAAAACTAACAAATGCCGAGTTTGGTCAAGATATCTTGAAAAACAAAATGTTTTTAAAAAAAAAAAAATAAATATTCGACCGATCGATCCTATGGCAGCTATATGATATTGTGGTCCGCTCCTAATAGGATTAGCATATGTATGAGAAGCAAAGTAAAAGTAATAAATGCCGAGTTTGGTCAAGATATCATGAAAAAACAAAATGTTTTTTCATACAAAAACTTAATTTTCGACCGATCGATCCTATGGCAGATAAATGATATTGTGGTCCGCTCCTAATAGGATTTCGCATAATATGAGTAGTAAAGTAAAATTAATAAATGCCGAGTTGGTCAAGATATCTTGAAAAACAAAATGTTTTTTTCATAAAAAAAACTTAATTTTCGACCGATCGATCCTATGGCAGCTATATGATATTGTGGTCCGATCTTAATAGGATATTGCATTATATGAGGAGCAAAGTAAAACTAACAAATGCCGAATTTGGTCAAGATATCATGAAAAACAAAATGTTTTTTTATACAAAAACTTAATTTTCGACCGATCGATCCAATGGAAGCTATATGATATGTGTTCCGATCTTAATAGGATTTTGCATATGTATAAGGAGCAAAGTAAAACTAACAAACGCGAGTTGGTCAAGATATTATGAAAAACAAAATGTTTTTCATACAATATATGATATTGTGGTCCGCTCCTAATAGGATTTTGCATATATATGAGGAGTACAGTAAAAATAATAAATGCCGAGTTTGGTCAAGGTATCTTGAAAAGCAAAATTTTTTCATACAAAAACTGAATATTCGACCGATCGATCCTATGGCAGCTATATGATATTGTGGTCCGATCTTAGGATTTGTATATATATGAGGAGCATAGTAAAACTAATAAATGCCGAGTTTGGTCAAGATATCATGAAAAACAAAATGTTTTTTTATACAAAAACTTAATTTTCGACCGATCGATCCTATGGCAGCTATAGATATGTGCTCCGCTCCTAATAGGATTTAGCATATGTATGAGAAGCAAAGTAAAACTAATAAATGCCGAGTTTGGTCAAGATATCATGAAAAACAAAATGTTTTTTCATACAAAAACTTAATTTTCGACCGATCGATCCTATGGCAGATAAATGATATTGTGGTCCGATCTTAATAGGATATCGCATATATATGAGGAGCATAGTAAAACTAATAAATGCCGAGTTTGGTCAAGATATCTTGAAAAACAAAATGTCTTTTAAAAAAATAACTCAATTTTCGACCGATCGATGCTATGGCAGCTATATGATATAGTGTTCCGATCTTAATAGGATTTAGCATATGTATAAGGAGCAAAGTAAAACAACAAATGCCGAGTTTGGTCAAGATATCTTGAAAAAAAAAAATGTTTTTCATACAAAAACTTAATTTACGACCTATCGATCCTATGGCAGACAAATGATATTGTGGTCCGATCTTAATAGGATTTCGCATATATATGAGGAGCATAGTAAATCTTACAATGCCGAGTTTGGTCAAGATAACATGAAAAACAAATGTTTTTTCATACAAAAACTTAATTTTCTACCGATCGATCCTATAGCAGCTATATTTAGTGTTCCGATCTTAATAGGATTTTGCATATATATGAGGATTAAAGTAAAACTAATAAATGCCGAGTTTGGTCAAGATATCTTCAAAAACAAAATGTTTTTCATACAAAAACTTAATTTTCGACCGATCGATCCTATGGCAGATATATGATATTGTTGTCCGATCCCAATAGGATTTCGCATATAAATTGGAGCATAGTAAACCTAGCAAACGCCTAGTTTGGTCAAGATATCTTGAAAACAAAATGTTTTTTTCATACAAAAACTTAATTTTCGACCGATCGATTCTATGGCAGGTATATAATATGTGGTCCGATCCCAATAGGATTTTGCATATATATGAGGGATAGTAAAACTAATAAATGCCGAGTTTGGTCAAGATATCTTGAAAACAAAATGTTTAAAAAAAAAAAAAATAAATTTCGACCGATCGATCCTATGGCAGCTATATGATATAGTGTTCCGATCTTAATAGGATTTTGCACATATATGAGGCGTAAAGTAAAACTAATAAATGCCGAGTTTGATCAAGATATCTTGAAAAGCAAAATGTATTTCATACAAAAACTTAATATTCGACCGATCGATCCTATGGCAGCTATATGATATTGTGGTCCGCTCTTAATTGGATTTTGTATATATATGAGGAGCATAGTAAAACTAATAAATGCCGAGTTTGGTCAAGATATCTTCAAAAACAAAATGTTTTTTCAAACAAAAACTTAATTTTCGACCGATCGATCCTGTGGCAGCTATATGATATTGTGGTCCGCTCTAATAGGATTTTGCATTATATGAGTAGTAAAGTAAAATTAATAAATGCCGAGTTTGGTCAAGATATCTTGAAAAACAAAATGTTTTTTCATAAAAAAACTTAATTTTCGACCGATCGATCCTATGGCAGCTATATGATATTGTGGTCCGATCTTAATAGGATATTGCATATAATGAGGAGCAAGGTAAAACTAACAAATGCCGAGTTTGGTCAAGATATCATGAAAAACAAAATGTTTTTTTATACAAAAACTTAATTTTCGACCGATCGATCCAATGGAAGCTATATGATATAGTGTTCCGATCTAATAGGATTTTGCACATATATGAGGAGTAAAGTAAAACTAATAAATGCCGAGTTAGGTCAAGATATCTTGAAAAGCAAAATGTTTTTTCATACAAAAAACTTAATATTCGACCGATCGATCTATGGCAGCTATATGATATTGTGGTCCGATCTTAATTGATTTTGGATATATATGAGGAACATAGTAAATTAATAAATGCCGAGTTTGGTCAAGAATCTTCAAAAACAAAATGTTTTTTCAAACAAAAACTTAATTTTCGACCGATCGATCCTATGGCAGCTATATGATATTGTGGTCCGCTCCTAATAGGATTTGCATATATATGAGGAGTAAAGTAAAACTAATAAATACCGAGTTTGGTCAAGATATCTTGAAAAGCAAATGTTTTTTCATACAAAAACTTAATATTTGACCGATCGATCCTATGGCAGCTAAATGAATAGTGGGTCCGATCTTAATTGGATTTGTATATATATGAGGAGCATAGTAAACTAATAAATGCCGAGTTTGGTCAAGATATCTTCAAAAACAAAATGTTTTTTCAAACAAAAACTTAATTTTCGACCGATCGATCCTATGGCAGCTATATGATATTGTGGTCCGCTCCTAATAGGATTTTGCATATATATGAGGAGTAAAGTAAAACTAATAAATACCGAGTTTGGTCAAGATATTTGAAAAGCAAAATGTTTTTTCATACAAAAACTTAATTTTCGACCGATCGATCCTATGGCAGCTATATGATATTGTGGTCTGCTCTAATAGGATTTTTGTATATATATGAGTAGTAAAGTAAAACTAATAAATGCCGAGTTTGGTCAAGATATCATGAAAAACAAAATGTTTTTTCATACAAAACTTAATTCGACCGATCGATCCTATGGCAGCTATATGATATGTGTGCCGAGTTGGTCAAGATATCTTGAAAAACAAAATGTTTGTTCATACAAAAACTTAATTTTCGACCGATTGATGCTATGGCAGCTATATGATATTGTGGTCCGATCTTAATAGGATTTTGCATATATATGAGGAGCATAGTAAAACTAATAAATGCCGAGTTTGGTCAAGATATCTTGAAAAAAAAAATGTTTTTTTCATACAAAAACTTAATTTCGACCTATCGATCCTATGGCAGACAAATGATATTGTGGTCCGATCTTAATAGGATTTCGCATATATATGAGGAGCATAGTAAATCTTACAAATGCCGAGTTTGGTCAAGATAACATGAAAAACAAATGTTTTTTTCATACAAAAACTTAATTTTCTACCGATCGATCCTATAGCAGCTATATGATTAGTGTTCCGATCTTAATAGCATTTGCATATATATGAGGATTAAAGTAAAACTAATAAATGCCGAGTTTGGTCAAGATATCTTCAAAAACAAATTTTTTTCATACAAAAACTTAATTTCGACCGATCGATCCTATGGCAGCTATATGATTTGTTGTCCGATCCCAATAGGATTTCGCATATAAATTTGGAGCATAGTAAACCTAACAAATGCCTAGTTTGGTCAAGATATCTTGAAAAACAAAATGTTTTTTTCATACAAAACTTAATTTTCGACCGATCGATCCTATGGCAGTATATAATATTGTGGTCCGATCCAATAGGATTTTACATATATATGAGGAGCATAGTAAACTAATAAATGCCGAGTTTGGTCAAGATATCTTGAAAACAAAATGTTTAAAAAAAAAAAAATAATTTTTCGACCGATCGATCCTATGGCAGCTATATGATAGTGTTCCGATCTTAATAGGATTTGCACATATATGAGGAGTAAAGTAAACTAATAAATGCCGAGTTTGGTCAAGATATCTTGAAAGCAAATGTTTTTCATCCAAAAACTTAATATTCGACCGATCGATCCTATGGTCAGCTATATGATATTGTGTGCCGAGTTTGGTCAAGATATCTTGAAAAACAAAATGTTTGTTCATACAAAAACTTAATTTTCGACCGATTGATGCTATGGCAGCTATATGATATTGTGGTCCGATCTTATAGGATTTTGCATATATATGAGTAGTAAAGTAGAATTAATAAATGCCGAGTTTGGTCAAGATATCTTGAAAAACAAAATGTTTTTTCATACAAAACTTAATATTCGACCGATCGATCCTATGGCAGCTATATGATATAGTGGTCCGATCTTAACAGGATTTTGCACATATATGAGGAGCAAAGTAAAACTAACAAATGCCGAGTTTGGTCAAGATATCATGAAAAACAAAATGTCTTTTTATACAAAAACTTAATTTTCGACCGATCGATCCTATGGCAGCTATATGATATAGTGTTCCGATCTTAATAGGATTTTGCACATATATGAGGAGTAAGTAAAACTAATAAATGCCGAGTTTGGTCAAGATATCTTGAAAAACAAAATGTTTTAAAAAAAAAAAAATAAATTTTCGACCGATCGATCCTATGGCAGCTATATGATATAGTGGTCCGATCTTAATAGGATATTGCATATATATGAGGACCAAAGTAAAACTAACAAATGCCGAGTTTGGTCAAGATATCATGAAAAACAAAATGTTTTTTTATACAAAAGTTAATTTTCGACCGATCGATCCTATGGCAGCTATATGATATAGTGTTCCGATCTTAATAGGATTTTGCACATATATGAGGAGTAAAGTAAAACTAATAAATGCCGAGTTTGGTCAAGATATCTTGAAAAGCAAAATGTTTTTTCATACAAAAACTTAATATTCGACCGATCGATCCTATGGCAGCTAAATGATATTGTGGTCCGATCTTAATTGGATTTTGTACATATATGAGGAGCATAGTAAAACTAATAAATGCCGAGTTTGGTCAAGATATCTTCAAAAACAAAATGTTTTTTCATACAAAAACTTAATTGTCGACCGATCGATCCTATGGCAGCTATATGATATGGTGGTCCGCTCCTAATAGGATTTAGCGTATGTATGAGAAGCAAGTAAAACTAATAAATGCCGAGTTTGGTCAAGATATCATGAAAAACAAAATGTTTTTTCATACAAAAAATTAATTTTCGACCGATCGATCCTATGGCAGATAAATGATATTGTGGTCCGATCTTAATAGGATTTCGCATATATATGAGGAGCATAGTAAAACTAATAAATGCCGAGTTTGGTCAAGATATCTTGAAAAACAAATGTCTTTTAAAAAAAAAACTCAATTTTCGACCGATCGATCCTATGGCAGCTATATGATATTGTGGTCCGATCAAAATACGATTTTGTATATATATGAGTAGTAAAGTAAAACTAATAAATGCCGAGTTTGGTCAAGATATCATGAAAACAAATGTTTTTTCATACAAAACTTAATTTTCGACCGATCGATCCTATGGCAGCTATATGATATTGTGGTCCGCTCCTAATAGGATTTAGCATATGTATGAGGAGTAAAGTAAAACTAAAATGCCGAGTTTGGTCAAGATATCTTGAAAAGCAAAATGTATTTTCATACAAAAACTTAATATTCGACCGATCGATCCTATGGCAGCTATATGATATTGTGGTCCGATCTTAATTGGATTTGGTATATATATGAGGAGCATAGTAAAACTAATAAATGCCGAGTTTGGTCAAGATATCTTCAAAAACAAAATGTTTTTTCATACAAAAACTTAATATTCGACCGATTGTTCCTATGGCAGATATATGATATTGTGGTCCGATCCCAATAGGATTTTGCATATATATGAGGAGAAAAGTAAACTAATAAATGCCGAGTTTGGTCAAGATATCTTAAAAAACAAAATGTTTTAAAAAAAGAAAAAATTAATTTTCGACCGATCGATCCTATGGCAGCTATATGATATAGTGGTCCGATCTTAATAGGATATTGCATATATATGAGGAGCAAAGTAAAACTAACAAATGCCGAGTTTGGTCAAGATATCATGAAAAACAAAATGTTTTTTTTATACAAAAACTTAATTTTCGACCGATCGATCCAATGGAAGCTACATGATATAGTGTTCCGATCTTAATAGGATTTTGCACATATATGAGGAGTAAAGTAAAACTAATAAATGCCGAGTTTGGTCAAGATATCTTGAAAAGCAAAATGTATTTTCATACAAAAACTTAATATTCGACCGATCGATCCTATGGCAGCTATATGATATTGTGGTCCGATCTTAATTGGATTTTGTATATATATGAGGAGCATAGTAAAACTAATAAATGCCGAGTTTGGTCAAGATATCTTGAAAAACAAAATGTTTTTTCATACAAAAACTTAATATTCGACCGATCGATCCTATGGCAGCTATATGATATAGTGGTCCGATCTTAACAGGATTTTGCACATATATGAGGAGTAAAGTAAAACTAATAAATGCCGAGTTTGGTCAAGATATCTTGAAAACAAAATGTTTTTTAAAAAAAAAATAAATTTTCGACCGATCGATCCTATGGCAGCTATATGATATAGTGGTCCGATCTTAATAGGATATTGCATATATATGAGGAGCAAAGTAAAACTAACAAATGCCGAGTTTGGTCAAGACATCATGAAAAACAAAATGTTTTTTTATACAAAACTTAATTTTCGACCGATCGATCCTATGGCAGCTATATGATATAGTGTTCCGATCTTAATAGGATTTTGCACATATATGAGGAGTAAAGTAAAACTAATAAATGCCGACTTTGGTCAAGATATCTTCAAAAACAAAATGTTTTTTCATACAAAAACAAAATGTTTTTTCATACAAAAACTTAATTTTCGACCGATCGATCCTATGACAGCTATATGATATTGTGGTCCGATCTTAATAGGATATTGCATATATATGAGGAGCAAAGTAAAACTAACAAATGCCGAGTTTGGTCAAGACATCTTGAAAAGCAAAATGTTTTTTCATACAAAAACTTAATATTCGACCGATCGATCCTATGGCAGCTATATGATATTGTGGTCCGATCTTAATTGGATTTTGTATATATATGAGGAGCATAGTAAAACTAATAAATGCCGAGTTTGGTCAAGATATCTTCAAAAACAAAATGTTTTTTCATACAAAACAAAATGTTTTTTCATACAAAAAACTTAATTTTCGACCGATCGATCCTATGGCAGCTATATGATATTGTGGTCCTCTCCTAATAGGATTTAGCATATGTATGAGAAGCAAAGTAAAACTAATAAATGCCGAGTTTGGTCAAGATATCATTAAAAACAAAATGTTTTTTCATACAAAAACTTAATTTTCGACCGATCGATCATATGGCAGATAAATGATATTGTGGTCCGATCTTAATAGGATTTCGCATATATATGAGGAGCATAGTAAAACTAATAAATGCCGAGTTTGGTCAAGATATCTTGAAAAACAAAATGTCTTTTAAAAAAAAAAACTCAATTTTCGACCGATCGATCCTATGGCAGCTATATGATATAGTGGGCCGATCTTAATAGGATTTTGTATATATATGAGGAGCATAGTAAAACTAATAAATGCCGAGTTTGGTCAAGATATCTTGAAAAGCAAAATGTATTTTCATACAAAAACTTAATATTCGACCGATCGATCCTATGGCAGCTATATGATATTGTGGTCCGATCTTAATTGGATTTTGTATATATATGAGGAGCATAGTAAAATTAATAAATGCCGAGTTTGGTCAAGATATCTTGAAAAACAAAATGTTTTTTTCATAAAAAAACTTAATTTTCGACCGATCGATCCTATGGCAGCTATATGATATTGTGTGCCGAGTTTGGTCAAGATATCAGGAAAATCAAAATGTTTGTTCATACAAAAACTTAATATTCGACCGATCGATCCTATGGCAGCTATATGATATAGTGGTCCGATCTTAATAGGATATTGCATATATATGAGGAGCAAAGTAAAACTAACAAATGCCGAGTTTGGTCAAGATATCATGAAAAACAAAATGTTTTTTTTATACAAAAACTTAATTTTCGACCGATCGATCCAATGGAAGCTATATGATATAGTGTTCCGATCTTAATAGGATTTTGCATATGTATAAGGAGCAAGTAAACTAACAAATGCCGAGTTTGGTCAAGATATCTTGAAAAGCAAAATGTATTTTCATACAAAAACTTAATATTCGACCGATCGATCCTATGGCAGCTATATGATATAGTGGTCCGATCTTAATAGGATATTGCATATATATGAGGAGCAAAGTAAAACTAACAAATGCCGAGTTTGGTCAAGATATCATGAAAAACAAAATGTTTGTTCATACAAAAACTTAATATTCGACCGATCGATCCTATGGCAGCTATATGATATAGTGGTCCGATCTTAATAGGATATTGCATATATATAAGAGGAGCAAAGTAAAACTAACAAATGCCGAGTTTGGTCAAGATATCATGAAAAACAAAATGTTTTTTTTTATACAAAAACTTAATTTCGACCGATCGATCCTATGGCAGCTATATGATATAGTGGGCCGATCTTAATAGGATTTTGTATATATATGAGGAGCATAGTAAAACTAATAAATGCCGAGTTTGGTCAAGATATCTTGAAAAGCAAAATGTATTTTCATACAAAAACTTAATATTCGACCGATCGATCCTATGGCAGCTATATGATATTGTGGTCCGATCTTAATTGGATTTTGTATATATATGAGGAGCATAGTAAAATTAATAAATGCCGAGTTTGGTCAAGATATCTTGAAAAACAAAATGTTTTTTTCATAAAAAAACTTAATTTTCGACCGATCGATCCTATGGCAGCTATATGATATTGTGTGCCGAGTTTGGTCAAGATATCAGGAAAAAACAAAATGTTTGTTCATACAAAAACTTAATATTCGACCGATCGATCCTATGGCAGCTATATGATATAGTGTTCCGATCTTAAAAGGATTTTGCACATATATGAGGAGTAAAGTAAAACTAATAAATGCCGACTTTGGTCAAGATATCTTGAAAAGCAAAATGTTTTTTCATACAAAAACTTAATATTCGACCGATCGATCCTATGGCAGCTATATGATATTGTGGTCCGATCTTAATGGATTTTGTATATATATGAGGAGCATAGTAAAACTAATAAATGCCGAGTTTGGTCAAGATATCTTGAAAAACAAAATGTTTTTTCATACAAAAACTTAATTTACGACCTATCGATCCTATGGCAGACAAATGATATTGTGTTCCGATCTTAATAGGATTTCGCATATATATGAGGAGCATAGTAAATCTTACAAATGCCGAGTTTGGTCAAGATAACATGAAAAACAAAATGTTTTTTCATACAAAAACTTAATTTTCTACCGATCGATCCTATAGCAGCTATATGATTTAGTGTTCCGATCTTAATAGCATTTTGCATATATATGAGGAGTAAAGTAAAACTAATAAATGCCGAGTTTGGTCAAGATATCTTCAAAAACAAAATGTTTTATATGATATTGTTGTCCGATCCCAATAGGATTTCGCATATAAATGAGGAGCATAGTAAACCTAACGAACGCCTAGTTTGGTCAAGATATCTTGAAAAACAAAATGTTTTTTTCATACAAAAACTTAATTTTCGACCGATCGATCCTATGGCAGGTATATAATATTGTGGTCCGATCCCAATAGGATTTTGCATATATAAGGGGAGCATAGTAAAACTAATAAATGCCGAGTTTGGTCAAGATATCTTCAAAAACAAAATGTTTTTTCAAACAAAAACTTAATTTTCGACCGATCGATCCTATATGATATAGTGGTCCGATGTTAATAGGATTTTGCATATATATGAAGAGCAAAGTAAAACTAACAAATGCCGATTTTGGTCAAGATATTATGAAAAACAAAATGTTTTTTTAATACAATATATGATATTGTGGTCCGCTCCTAATAGGATTTTGCATATATATGAGGAGTAAAGTAAAACTAATTGTTGTAGTAGGGCGTCCGCAGGGCTTCCAGATGAACTTTTATAGAATGAATTGTCGTTGGGGGAGCGTTTCTGCTCTGCACAAATTTATTTTAGGTTTGAAAGAAAAACACGTTTTGTTCGCTTGAAGGTTATTTTTCATCTATTCCATTTTTTTTCAGAGTACATTACAAGAGTATTAGTATAAGTGTGGTGAAATTTCAGTACATGTTCCATGTACTGGTTCCGGAGTTACATGGCGGTTGGATGGCGACTGTCGGATACACTTCTTGTGCGATCATGCCGCCCGCCTTGCAGTATTGCAAAAGAAAAAAGGGAGAGGGACGTGGCTCTGTTCCTACTATTGAGCACAGGAGCCGGACAATATCCACCCAAAGACCGTGTTTTGGGCCAGTGGTGCGCCGCCAAGACTCGGCAGGACGCCTTGGAGAATTAAATCCTGATATATATCCGAGCCCAAAACCAGATTGGAGATTTCCGGCTGGAACCAGCGATCGTCTGCCAATCGAATGTTGGTGAAGGGCTCGTTCAGTTCCTCGCTGATGGGCTTCGTTGGAGTTCGATACCGGAGATTTGGCATCACTTGCAGGATGACCTCTCGCTGGAAGCTAGAGGTCCTAGAGCTTATTGAAGCCGAGCAAGCGTTGTCTTTACCGACGCGGGTGACGGATAGCCCGGAGGCCTTTGCCAAGGATGCGTCGATAAGACTTACCGGACAGCACGGGTCTAAAAGTGCCCGAGTGTCGCGGGTCGCCTTGCCGTTTCCGAGTCGGATGAGTGCTCTCGGGACCACGGTTGTCCTTTTGTGTTCCATTAATGATGATAAGGAGATGGAACCAGCGGATGAAGGCGGCGCGGAGCGTCGCGCTTGGGCCTTGGTGCTGCGCCTTGTCTGGGATCGCTCTGGAGATGGCATGCGACGCGCTTCTTGCAAATGAAGCAAGGTGTGATGGTCGCCCTGGCACTTGCGGCACTTGTCCTTGCGGCGACATGACTCCCCGGAATGTTGGTGAGCCAGGCAGTTTGGGCAGTATTTATTAACTAGAACTGCTCGGAGTCTCTTCTCTGGAGACAGCCGCATGAACCGCTGGCACTTGCGCAGCGCGTGGACTCCTCGGCATACTCGGCATCGGAACGATTCCGTTGCCGGTCGGCTCTTGGATCGGCCTTGTTGTTGGCGTGGAGACATCGTGCTGTTACGTGAAGAATGTGAAAAAAAAAACATAGTAGACATTACTGATGCGGCTTCGGATGGTCCGCAGACCTATGGATCTAGGATTCTAGTCTTTACTGGAAATTTTACTGGATGGAAAATGGAGACTAGATTCTATCGGGAGCAGGATCAGCTTAGAGATAGGTCTCTTGGAGACACCTCGGGCTGTTAAGACGTCGACCACTCGGACTCTTTGGTCGTCGCCAGGATAGGTCGTTTGGATTCGACCTAGACGTCAGTCATTAACTGGAAGATTATCTTCTTTAATAATGACTAGATCACCCCGTTGTAAGTCTCGCGTTGGAGTTTGCCATTTGTTTCTTTTGTGTAACTCTAAAAGATACTCATGTTTCCAACGGAGACAGAACTTTGTTGCAAAGCCTTCAAGCGCTGCCAGCGGTTGATGATGGACGCGGCGTTTTCCTTGATCTCTGGCTCTGTGGCGGAAAGTAGAGGACCCCCGACTAGAAAATGACCGGGAGTCAGAGCTAGGAGATCAGTAGGATCTTCCGACATTGGAGATATCGGTCTTGAATTCAGGCATGCTTCAACTTTGGATAGGAGCGTGGAAAGCTCTTCGAAGGTGTATTTGGAGGTCGATGTAGATTTATAAAATAGATTTTTGAAACTCTTTACACCTGCCTCCCACAGGCCACCCATATGCGGTGCACTAGGAGGGTTGAAGTGCCAGGACAGTTTCTGGAGACTGTAAGTGGCCTGGAGTTGAGTCTTAAGCGCTTCTACAAAATCGCGCGAGAGGACTTTGGCCGCTCCGACGAAGGTTTTGCCGTTGTCGGAATGCATTTGACTTGGGCACCCTCGTCGTGCCACAAATCTCGCAAATGCCGCTAGGAATTTTTCTGTGGTCAGGTCAGATGTAGCTTCTAGGTGGATGGCTTTGGTGCTGAAGCACACAAAGACGCACACGTAGCCTTTCGTAATAAGACAGGCTCGACCTGTGTAATTTTTTACATCGAAGGGGCCTGCAAAATCGACTCCTGTGTGAGTGAACGGTCGAGAGAATGTGACTCTCTCCACAGGCAAGTCGCCCATGAGCTGCGTTTGCAATTTCTTTTTTCGGATGACGCAGATTTTGCAGGAATGAATTGTGGATTTGACCAACACCTTCAGCTTTGGAATCCAGTACTGTGATCGTATTAAACGCATCATGAGCTGGTTGCCTCCATGCAAGGATATAAGATGGGTGAAAGCGGTCAAGAGACGCGAATATGCACATGTGTATGGCAGTATGATTGGATGACGCTCATCGTAGCCGAGTGCTTCGGCCGCTCTTACACGACCACATGCTCGAATAATTCCCTTACCATCTAAAAAGGGGTTCAAATTAAGGATTTTGCTGGAAGTGAGCTGTTTTTTCGTGCTCAAGCAAGTGTACTCTGACGAGTATGCTTGTCTCTGGGTCAGGAGAATGAGTTTTTCTTGTGCATAAGAAATCTCGTTGCTGTCAATTTCAATAGTTGACGGGAGCGACAATCGTTTGCAACGCTTGAAGAAGCGATAGATGTAGGCTAACACTCGCAGGGCTCGATCGAACTTGGAGAAGCGCTCGAGGAAAGAAAATGAGGGAGCCGTGTTTACGAGGTTTACCTTAATCGTACGTTGCTCTATTGTCGTATCTGGGAGGGGATCTGAAGGAATGGGCCATTGGTTCTGAGGTAGGCGTAACCATTCTGGCCCGTGCCACCACAGCTCATTGTTGACTAACGCTTGTGGTGGGGCACCTCTGCTCGCTAGGTCCGCTGGATTGTACTCGGATCGTACATGGGACCATTTATTGGAGTCGGTGGCCTGAGTAATTTTTGCGACTCTGTTTGCTACAAAGGTAGTCCAGGCGCATGGTGGCTTATGAAGCCAAGCTAGCACAATTGTGGAATCTGTCCAATAGAACCAGTCGCCGCCAGCGGAAGGTAGCTGGGGACTGAGTGCAGCGGATAACTCGGACAGAAGTGCTGCTCGTGGCAAGGATATCGTCTTGACCGGAGCGACCCTCGTTTTCGCTGTTAGGAGATGTACTGAGATGCGATCTTGTATCTCAGTGCGCACGTAAATGGCGGCCCCATATGCACGCTGCGAAGCGTCACAAAACCCATGGTATTGGATAGTCCCCTGTGGGCGGAATTCGACCCATCTAGGGATGCGAATCGCACTGAGGCCCGGAAACTCTTGCAGAAATAAATTCCACTTAATGAGAAGACTCTCAGGTAGCGGATCGTCCCAGCCCAGTTCTTGGAGCCAGATCTCCTGCATGAATATTTTTGCCTGGATAATGACTGGACCCAGCCAACCTGCTGGGTCGAACAGTTTGGCAATCTGTGAAAGGACTTCACGTTTGGAGACGGACTGTTTGGCTGTTAGCTCGGATGGAGCGAAAAAGAACTTATCGGTGTCAGCTTTCCATCTGATCCCGAGAGTCTTTGCCGAACAGGCTTCCTCGATCTCTAAAAAGTCGGCGTGAAGCAAGTGGTCCTTGGGAATCGCTCTTAGCAAGTCCTTTTCATTGGATGTCCATTTTCGCAAGGGAAACCCGGCAGATTCAAGGGCCTTGCGGAGTTCTGCAATTGCTTGATCTGCTGTTGATTTGGAATGGGCTCCCGCTAGTACATCGTCGACATACATATTGTTTGCGATAATATGACTTGCTAAGGGATAGAGCGAACGAACGTCATCAGATAGCTGATGTAGTACCCGGATTGCCAAAAAGGGGGCACAGTTAACTCCAAACGCGACTGTGCTGAGTTCGAAGTCACGAAGCTCGTTGTCCTTTGTTCGGAACAGAATTCTCTGATAGGGCGTGTGGTTGGGATGCACAAGTATTTGCCGATACATTTTTGTGATATCGGCATTGAACACATATCGGAAGAAGCGCCATCTTAGAATTTGAATGGTTAAGTCGGATTGCAGAACGGGCCCTGCATGTAGCACATCGTTCAGACTTTTACCATTCGATGACGGGTGGGAGGCGTTAAATACTACGCGGAGCTTGGTCGTGGTGCTGTCAGGCTTGTGAACAGCATGGTGTGGTAGATAAAAGTTATCTGAACCATTGCTTGGAGGGACTTGTCGCATGTGACCTAAGTCCAGATATTCCTGGATCACCGCATCGTACTGCTCCTTAAGGGGGGCATTTTTTGCCAGACGATTCTCATTTCGTAGAAATTGAGCTAGTGCGATGGACCTTGAATGGCCTAACTGGATGTGATCGGAATTCTTGAATGGCAGTGTGACCAAGTATCTGCCGTTTTTATCCCTTTTAGTGGTTTTTTGAAAATTGCGCTCACAAAAAAGGTCGGATTCCTTTTCCAGCTTAACTGGAATATCCTCCACCTCCCAAAATTTTGTGAGCAGTTTATCCAAGCTCGCATTTGGATTCAGCGAGACTTGAGTCGAAAAGGATGCGACAAATTTGGCACTGGTCTTAGAAACGGGGCCTGTAAGGATCCAGCCGAAAATCGTTTCTTACCAAGGAGAGTGGATGGGAGGATATCGGCGCCGAGAAGCACGTCTATCTGTGAGCTCCTATAGAAAGAGGGATCGGCCAAGTGTAATTTTGGAAGTTCTTCCAAAGCAGTTTGGGGGATGGTGTAGGAGGGCAAATTGCCTGCCAGCTTTGGAAGAACATAAGCCGAGGTTTCAATATGAACCCTGGGCTTTATAGGAGAGCCAATATTAAAATGGCAAAGTTTTTGAGGTTGAGCCGAAATGGCTTGATTCAAACCGAAGACCTGTGCGTCGACGGGTTGATAAGGAAGTTTAACCCTTTTGAACAATCGCTCTGAAATAAAGGTCGCTTCAGACCCAGAGTCGATTAATGCCCGGGCTGTATACTTTGTGCCCAAATGACACACTTGGATGACAGCCGTGCCGAGGAGAACACCATGTGAGTTTGCGGAAAAATAGTTTTGAACGGTAGCTTGGGTTGAAGTAGAAGTGGACTGTATTGGTGAAGGAGGGTTCAAAACTATTGGTGTTGTGGAAGCTGAGGGCACCTGGGGTCTGTCACGGTGGAGTAGCGTGTTGTGACGTCCCTTGCACGTGAAACAACTATGTGCGCTGGTGCAGTCTTTCAACTGGTGCTGTCTGGCGAAGCAGTTTAAGCACAGCTTTTGTTGCTTAATGACGGAAACTCTCTCGGGTACGGACATTTGTAGAAAACGCGGGCATAGACGCACGGGATGGTTTTCCTTCTGACACAATTTGCAGTGCTGTGGCTTTGCAGTCACTGTTGCTTCGAAGGTTCTCAGGTGGTTGGACTCTTTTCTTGTGGGTTTGGACTGGAGTGGCGTATGTGCGGTAGGTCGTACATCCTCTATCGCCTCCAAGGTGCGATATCGGTCGATCAGAAATAAATTCATCTCGGACCATTGAGGGATCTCTGCCTTATCGTGGAGCGATTGTTCCCATAACGACAGCGTGAGCTTAGGCAATTTAGAGGAGCACAAGAAAATTAGCAGACAATCCCAATTTTCGGTGCTCACCCTGGACAAGTCGAGAGCCGTTAAACATCCTGGATTGTGCCCTGAAGCTCTTTAAGGGCGGCTCCAGACTCTTGTGTTGCTGAGGGGAGATTGAAAAGAATTTTCAATTGACTATTGACTAATAGTCGCTTATTCTCAAATCTCTCCGTCAGGCTCGCCCACGCTGACTGAAAGCCGTCGTTCGTGAGCGGGGACTTGGAGACAATTGCTCTAGCTTCGCCGCTGGTTTTGGAATTAAGATGGAACAATTTTTCCACCGGCGTCAATCTTGGATTGTTAATATAAACAGCTGTAAACAAGTCTCTGAAAGTAGGCCAGCGTAGGTAATCCCCACTGAAAACTTCAGTGTCGCATGGCGGGAGACTGCAACCCCTGGACATGGAGAAGTTGGAGGGGGGTTGCTCAGCTTGTCTATTTAACGCCGTGGATCTTTCTATTTTTTCGCTTAGTTGAGCCGCACATCGCTCGTAAACGGAGTACGAGTAATCATATTTAGCTTGCATAGCCACCAGGTCACTGCTGCTGCAAGCGCCTTGGTTGAGAGCTTTGGAACATAACTCGTACTCGCGTTCTACCTTTTCCCATAAAGTCTTAATCTGATCTCGTCGGACTTGGAGAGTGAACAGTGACACGTCACTGTCCGCTGCGTCATTGATCTTCACTTCAAACTGGCCTAGTCGGTCAGTTATAGAAACGAAGTCGTTCAGTGCCATTTCGCTTGACTTCTGCATTTTTTGCGTAGTCGAACGGGTAATTTTTGGGGTAATATCTCTTGTTGGAATCGGACGGTTGTGCTGGTACTCTCGACCTTGAGTTTCCCGAAAACTGCTCTAGGTGAGGTTAAAGGTCGCTTTGACTCCTTGACGGACGGTGCTGTGAGTCGTTTTTGGCTGTTTTGATCACCACCGATTGGCATACTAGGCTCTTCACAGAGCCAAAAATTGTACTAACCAGGTGAAATGTGATCAAATACAAATAATTTGAATCAGCAGAGAGAAAACGGAATAAGAAATGGCACAGGAACGATGGAATCGAGATATCAGAATAAAATGGAATGACCAAATGGTGTGCACTATTGAGTCCAACGAAATCGGAAAATTTTGTTAAATTAATTATTTTACTAATAATTTACCAAATTGATTCTTATTTAGTTTCCTTTAATTGAGAAAAAATCTAATTATTTCTTTATTGAAACACCAGAGAAAAGGATTTATTCTCTTTTGACAAAGCGGCCGTGTGGTGGAAACGGATCGCGCAAAAAAATGATGCTTATCGCTTATTGCTTATTGATGGTTGAGCTCAAGAAAAGCACGTTTATTCTAAACGCAGCTCAACGAAAAGGTTTTTTGTCATAGAATTACTTGTGATAAATTGTTATTTTAATAAAAAATCGCACGGATATTCGATTTAATACGCAACTTGGAAACGTCTTAACTTATAATTATGTTTTATAAATTTTTTATAAGAATAAGAAAAAGTAATGTATATTTTTGTATTTTATTAAGTAAACGCAGCTCAATGGCAAGGTGGAAACATACAAAATATAAAAGTTTCACAGAATCAGTTTATCGAAAACCGATCTTGACACTTTACAACCCTGTTGTTTGTTTACGTTTTACACTTGCCAATTAATTGGTAAAAATAAATATATAAATTAATATTGAAGCTGCTGTGGAGGAAAAATAACAAACGATACATATATAATAGGATGTGTGTGTGTGTATACATGCAGGTGAATTTGCACAGTGTGGTTTTAGTTAATTAAATACCAATTAGAATTGTGTGTTTTTATATATGTATTAGTGTGTGATTCTTTGGTGAAGGTTGGAATGGAGAAGCGCATACACTTGTTGTTCAACGGAGCGAAAGCCTATGTGTGCAGATATGTCTGGATGTACTTGCGTACATCAATATGGCGATCGGTTAAATTTTTGGGTATGCACTTGTACATATATGTATATATATATGTACAGACACCAATATGGCGACCTTATCGGAGTCACTTTCTGTTTTATTTCTTTCAATATTTATCACTTTTTAGACGCCTTAATGGCCACGAACAATATTTTATCTGCGGGTTTTTTTTGTTGAATTTTTTTTTTTAAATACAATTGCCCCTCGCTTTAACCACGGACAATGTGAAGCGAAAAAATATGTTCAGACACACAAAAGAATTAATTAACTGGAGTTGCCGGAAATTTGGCAATGGACAAGTTGAGGTAGGTGCACTGCTACTTATCTTGTTCGAATTTATAGCTGTTCCTGGAACCTTTTCTTGCAGATCCACCAATGCTTGCTGGGGCGAACTGGATATACCAAATGTTGTAGAAGTATCCGGCTCGAAGGACCAAATGTTGTAGTAGGGCGTCCGCAGGGCTTCCAGATGAACTTTTATAGAATGAATTGTCGTTGGGGGAGCGTTTCTGCTCTGCACAAATTTATTTTAGGTTTGAAAGAAAAACACGTTTTGTTCGCTTGAAGGTTATTTTTCATCTATTCCATTTTTTTTCAGAGTACATTACAAGAGTATTAGTATAAGTGTGGTGAAATTTCAGTACATGTTCCATGTACTGGTTCCGGAGTTACATGGCGGTTGGATGGCGACTGTCGGATACACTTCTTGTGTGAACACTAATAAATGCCGAGTTTGGTCAAGATATCTTGTAAAACAAAATGTTTTTTCAAACAAAAACTTAATATTCGACCGATCGTTCCTATGGCAGATATATGATATTGTGGTCCGATCCCAATAGGATTTTGCATATATATGAGGAGAAAAGTAAAACTAATAAATGCCGAGTTTGGTCAAGATATCTTCAAAAACAAAATGTTTTTAAAAAAAAAAATAAATTTTCGACCGATCGATTCTATGGCAGCTATATGATATGTGGTCCGATCAAAATAGGATTTTGCATATATATGAGTAGTAAAGTAGAATTAATAAATGCCGAGTTTGGTCAAGATATCTTGAAAAACAAAATGTTTTTTCATACAAAAACTTAATATTCGACCGATCGATCCTATGGCAGCTATATGATATAGTGGTCCGATCTTAACAGGATTTTGCACATATATGAGGAACATAGTAAAACTAACAAATGCCGAGTTTGGTCAAGATATCTTGAAAACAAAATGTTTTTTCATACAAAAACTTAACTTTCGACCGATCGATCCTATGGCAGCTATATGATAAAGTGGTCCGATCTTAATAGGATATTGCATATATATGAGGAGCAAAGTAAAACTAACAAATGCCGAGTTTGGTCAAGATATCATGAAAAACAAAATGTTTTTTTATTCAAAAACTTAATTTACGACCGATCGATCCTATGGAAGCTATATGATATAGTGTTCCGATCTTAATAGGAATTTGCACATATATGAGGAGTAAAGTAAAACTAATAAATGCCGAGTTTGGTCAAGATATCTTGAAAAGAAATGTTTTTCAAAAAAAAACTCAATTTTCGACCGATCGATCCTATGGCAGCTATATGATATTGTGGTCCGATCAAAATAGGGTTATGTATATATATGAGGAGCATAGTAAACTAATAAATGCCGAGTTTGGTCAAGATATCTTCAAAAACAAAATGTTTTTTCACACAAAAACTTAATTTTCGACCGATCGATCCTATGGCAGCTATATGAAATTGTGGTCCGATCCTAATAGGATTTTGCATATATATGAGGAGTAAAGTAAAAATAATAAATGCCGAGTTGGTCAAGGTATCTTGAAAAGCAAAATATTTTTTCATACAAAAACTGAATATTCGACCGATCGATCCTATGGCAGTTATATGATATTGTGGTCCGATCTTAATAGGATTTTGTATATGTATAAGGAGCATAGTAAAACTAATAAATGCCGAGTTTGGTCAAGATATCTTGAAAAGCAAAATGTTTTCATACAAAAACTTAATATTCGACCGATCGATCCTATGGCAGCTATATGATACAGTGTTCCGATCTTAATAAGATTTTGCATATATATGGGGAGTAAAGTAAAACTAATAAATGCCGAGTTTGGTCAAGATATCTTGAAAAACAAAATGTTTTTTCATACAAAACTTAATTTTCGACCGATCGATCCTATGGCAGCTATATGATATTGTGTCCGATCTTAATAGGATTTTGCATATATATGAGGAGTAAAGTAAAACTAACAAATTCCGAGTTTGGTCAAGATATCTTGAAAAGCAAAATGTTTTTCATACAAAAACTTAATATTCGACCGATCGATCCTATGGCAGCTATATGATACAGTGCTCCGATCTTAATAAGATTTTGCACATATATGAGGAGTAAAGTAAAACTAATAAATGCCGAGTTTGGTCAAGATATCTTCAAAAACAAAATCTTTTTTCATACAAAAACTTAATTTTCGACCGATCGATCCTATGGCAGATATATGATATAGTGGTCCGATCAAATAGGATTTTGCATATATATGAGTAGTAAAGTAATATTAATAAATGCCGAGTTTGGTCAAGATATCTTGAAAAAGCAAAATGTTTTTTTATACAAAACTTAATATTCGACCGATCGATCCTATGGCAGCTATATGATACAGTGCTCCGATCTTAATAAGATTTTGCACATATATGAGGAGTAAAGTAAAACTAATAAATGCCGAGTTTGGTCAAGATATCTTCAAAAACAAAATGTTTTTTCATACAAAAACTTAATTTTCGACCGATCGATCCTATGGCAGCCATATGATATTGTGGTCCGATCTTAATAGGATTCTGTATATATATGAAGAGCATAGTAAAATTAATAAATGCCGAGTTTGGTCAAGATATCTTGAAAAGCAAAATGTTTTCATACAAAAACTTAATATTCGACCGATCGATACTATGGCAGCTATATGATACAGTGTTCCGATCTTAATAAGATTTTGAGTATATATGAGTAAAGTAAAACTAATAAATGCCGAGTTTGGTCAAGATATCTTCAAAAACAAAATGTTTTTTCATACAAAAACTTAATTTTCGACCGATCGATCCTATGGCAGCTATATGATATTTTGGTCCGATCTTAATAGGATTCTGTATATATATGAGGAGCATAGTAAAACTAATAAATGACGAGTTTGGTCAAGATATCTTCAAAAACAAAATGTTTTTTCATACAAAAACTTAATTTTCGACTGATCGATCCTATGGCAGCTATATGATATTGTGGTCCGCTCCTAATAGGATTTGCATATATATGAGGAGTAAAGTAAAAATAATAAATGCCGAGTTTGGTCAAGGTATCTTGAAAAGCAAAATATTTTTTCATACAAAAACTGAATGTTCGACCGATCGATCCTATGGCAGTTATATGATATTGTGGTCCGATCTTAATAGGATTTTGTATATGTATGAGGAGCATAGTAAAACTAATAAATGCCGAGTTTGGTCAAGATATCTTGTAAAACAAAATGTTTTTTCATACAAAAACTTAATATTCGACCGATCGTTCCTATGGCAGCTATATGATATTGTGGTCCGATCTTAATAGGATTTTGTATTTATATGAGGAGCATAGTAAAACTAATAAATGCAGATATATGATATAGTGGTCCGATCTTAATAGGATTTGCATATATATGAGGCGTAAAGTAAAACTAACAAATGCCGAGTTTGGTCAAGATATCTTGAAAAGCAAAATGTTTTTTCATACAAAAACTTAATATTCGACCGATCGATCCTATGGCAACTATATGATACAGTGTTCCGATCGTAATAAGATTTTGCACATATATGAGGAGTAAAGTAAAACTAATAAATGCCGAGTTTGGTCAAGATATCTTCAAAAACAAAATGTTTTTTCATACAAAAACTTAATTTTCGACCGATCGATCCTATGGGAGGTATATGATATAGTGGTCCGATCTTAATGGGATTTTGCATATTAATGAGGAACATAGTAAAACTAACAAATGCCGAGTTTGGTCAAGATATCTTGAAAAACAAAATGTTTTTTCATACAAAAACTTAATTTTCGACCGATCGATCCTATGGAAGATATATGATATAGTGGTCCGATCAAATAGGATTTTGCATATATATGAGTAGTAAAGTAAAATTAATAAATGCCGAGTTTGGTCAAGATATCTTGAAAAGCAAAATGTTTTTCATACAAAAACTTAATATTCGACCGATCGATCCTATGGAAGCTATATGATACAGTGTTCCGATCTTAATAAGATTTTGAGTATATATGAGTAAAGTAAAACTAATAAATGCCGAGTTTGGTCAAGATATCTTCAAAAACAAAATGTTTTTTCATACAAAAACTTAATTTTCGACCGATCGATCCTATGGCAGCTATATGATATTGTGGTCCGATCTTAATAGGATTTTATATATATATGAGGAGCATAGTAAAACTAATAAATGCCGAGTTTGGTCAAGATATCTTCAAAAACAAAATGTTTTTTCATACAAAAACTTAATTTTCGACCGATCGATCCTATGGCAGCTATATGATATTGTGGTCCGCTCCTAATAGGATTTTTCATATATATGAGGAGTAAAGTAAAAATAATAAATGCCGAGTTTGGTCAAGATATCTTGTAAAACAAAATGTTTTTCATACAAAAACTTAATATTCGACCGATCGTTCCTATGGCAGCTATATGATATTGTGGTCCGATCATAATAGGATTTTGTATTTATATGAGGAGCATAGTAAAACTAATAAATACCGAGTTTGGTCAAGATATCTTGTAAAACAAAATGTTTTTCATACAAAAACTTAATTTTCGACCGATCGATCCTATGGCAGCTATATGATATTGTGGTCCGCTCCTAATAGGATTTTGCACATATATGAGTAGTAAAGTGAAATTAATAAATGCCGAGTTTGGTCAAGATATCTTGAAAACAAAATGTTTTTTCATACAAAAACTTAATATTCGACCGATCGATCCTATGGCAGCTATATGATATTGTGGTCCGATCTTAATAGGGTATTGCATATATATGAGGAACATAGTAAAACTTACAAATGCCGAATTTGGTCAAGATATCTTGAAAAACAAAATGTTTTTTCATACAAAAACTTAATATTCGACCGATCGTTCCTATGGCAGCTATATGATATTGTGGTCCGATCTTAATAGGATTTTGTATTTATATGAGGAGCATAGTAAACTAATAAATGCAGATATATGATATAGTGGTCCGATCAAAATAGGATTTTGCATACATATGAGTAGTAAAGTAAAATTAATAAATGCCGAGTTTGGTCAAGATATCTTGAAAAGCAAAATGTTTTTCATACAAAAACTTAATATTCGACCGATCGATCCTATGGCAGCTATATGATACAGTGTTCCGATCTTAATAAGATTTTGCACATATATGAGGAGTAAAGTAAAACTAATAAATGCCGAGTTTGGTCAAGATATCTTCAAAAACAAAATGTTTTTTCATACAAAAACTTAATTTTCGACCGATCGATCCTATGGCAGCTATATGATATTGTGGTCCGATCTTAATAGGATTTTATATATATATGAAGAGCATAGTAAAACTAATAAATGCCGAGTTTGGTCAAGATATCTTCAAAAACAAAATGTTTTTTCATACAAAAACTTAATTTTCGACCGATCGATCCTATGGCAGCTATATGATATTGTGGTCCGCTCCTAATGGGATTTTGCATATATATGAGCAGTAAAGTAAAAATAATAAATGCCGAGTTTGGTCAAGGTATCTTGAAAAGCAAAATATTTTTTCATACAAAAACTGAATATTCGACCGATCGATCCTATGGCAGTTATATGATATTGTGGTCCGATCTTAATAGGATTTTGTATTATACGAGGAGCATAGTAAAACTAATAAATACCGAGTTTGGTCAAGATATCTTGTAAAACAAAATGTTTTTTCATACAAAAACTTAATTTTCGACCGATCGATCCTATGGCAGCTATATGATATTGTGGTCCGCTCCTAATAGGATTTTGCATATATATGAGTAGTAAAGTGAAATTAATAAATGCCGAGTTTGGTCAAGATATCTTGATAAACAAAATGTTTTTTCATACAAAAACTTAATATTCGACCGATCGATCCTATGGCAGCTATATGATATGGTGGTCCGATCTTAATAGGGATTGCATATATATGAGGAACATTGTAAAACTAACAAATGCCGAGTTTGGTCAAGATATCTTGAAAAACAAAATGTTTTTTCATACAAAAACTTAATTTTCGACCGATCGATCCTATGGCAGATATATGATATAGTGGTCCGATCAAATTAGGATTTTGCATATATATGAGTAGTAAAGTAAAATTAATAAATGCCGAGTTTGGTCAAGATATCTTTTAAAAAAAAATGTTTTTTCATATAAAACTTAATATTCGACCGATCGATCCTATGGCAGCTATATGATATTGTGGTCCGATCTTAATAGGGTATTGCATATATATGAGGAACATAGTAAAACTAACAAATGCCGAGTTTGGTCAAGATATCTTGAAAAACAAAATGTTTTTTCATACGAAAACTTAATTTTCGACCGATCGATCCTATGGCAGATATATGATATAGTGGTCCGATCTTAATAGGATTTTGCATATATATGAGAAACATAGTAAAACTAACAAATGCCGAGTTTGGTCAAGATATCTTGAAAAGCAAAATGTTTTTCATACAAAAACTTAATTTTCGACCGATCGATCCTATGGCAGCAATATGATATTGTGGTCCAATCTTAATAAGATTTTCAATTTATATGAGAAGTAAAGTAAAACTAATAAATGCCGAGTTTGGTCAAGATATCTTGAAAAGAAATGTTTTTCAAAAAAAAACTCAATTTTCGACCGATCGATCCTATGGCAGCTATATGATATTGTGGTCCGATCAAAATAGGGTTATGTATATATATGAGGAGCATTGTATAACTAATAAATGCCGAGTTTGGTCAAGATATCTTCAAAAACAAAATGTTTTTTCACACAAAAACTTAATTTTCGACCGATCGATCCTATGGCAGCTTAATGAAATTGTGGTCCGCTCCTAATAGGATTTTGCATATATATGAGGAGTAAAGTAAAAATAATAAATGCCGAGTTTGGTCAAGGTATCTTGAAAAGCAAAATATTTTTTCATACAAAAACTGAATATTCGACCGATCGATCCTATGGCAGTTATATGATATTGTGGTCCGATCTTAATAGGATTTTGTATATGTATAAGGAGCATAGTAAAACTAATAAATGCCGAGTTTGGTCAAGATATCTTGAAAAGCAAAATGTTTTTCATACAAAAACTTAATATTCGACCGATCGATCCTATGACAGCTATATGATACAGTGTTCCGATCTTAATAAGATTTTGCATATATATGGGGAGTAAAGTAAAACTAATAAATGCCGAGTTTGGTCAAGATATCTTGAAAAACAAAATGTTTTTCATACAAAAACTTAATTTTCGACCGATCGATCCTATGGCAGCTATATGATATTGTGGTCCGATCTTAATAGGATTTTGTATATATATGAGGAGCATAGTAAGACTAATAAATGCCGAGTTTGGTCAAGATATCTTCAAAAACAAAATGTTTTTCATACAACTTAACTTTCGACCGATCGTTCCTATGGCAGCTATATGATATACTAATAAATGTTGGGTGTGGCCAAGATATCTTGAAAAACAAAATTTTTTCATAAAAAAACTTAATTTTCGACCGATCGATCCTATGGCAGCTATATGATATAGTGGTCCGATCTTAACAGGATTTTGCATATATATGAGGAATATAGTAAAACAAAATGTTTTTTTTATAAAAACTCCATTTTCAACCCATCGATCCTATGGCACCTATATGATATTTTGTACATATATGAGGAGCATAGTATAACTAATAAAAGCCGAGTTTGGTCAAGATATCTTCAAAAACAAAATGTTTTTTCATACAAAAACTTAATTTTCGACCGATCGATCCTATGGCAGCTATATGATATTGTGGTCCGCTCCTAATAGGATTTTGCATATATATGAGTAGTAAAGTGAAATTAATAAATGCCGAGTTTGGTCAAGATATCTTGAAAAACAAAATGTTTTTTCATACAAAAACTTAATTTTCGACCGATCGATCCTATGGCAGCTATATGATATTGTGGTCCGCTCTAATAGGATTTTGCATATATATGAGGAGTAAAGTAAAAATAATAAATGCCGAGTTTAGTCAAGGTATCTTGAAAAGCAAACTATTTTTTCATACAAAAACTTAATATTCGACCGATCGATCCTATGGCAGTTATATGATATTGTGGTCCGATCTTAATAGGATTTTGTATATGTATGAGGAGCATAGTAAAACTAATAAATGCCGAGTTGGTCAAGATATCTTTTAAAACAAAATGTTTTTCATAAAAAACTTAATATTCGACAGATCGTTCCTATGGCAGCTATATGATATTGCGGTCCGATCCTAATAGGATTTTGTATTTATATGAGGAGCATAGTAAAACTAATAAATGCCGAGTTTGGTCAAGATATCTTCAAAAACAAAATGTTTTTTCATACAAAAACTTAATTTTCGACCGATCGATGGCAGCTATATGATATAGTGGTCCGATCTTAATAGGATTTTGCATATATATGAGGAACATAGTAAAACTAACAAATGCCGAGTTTGGTCAAGATATCTTGAAAAACAAAATGTTTTTTCATACAAAAACTTAATTTTCGACCGATCGATCCTATGGCAGCTATATGATATTGTGGTCCGATCTTAATAGGATTTTGTATATATATGAGGAGCATAGTAAAACTAATAAATGCCGAGTTTGGTCAAGATATCTTCAAAAACAAAATGTTTTTCATACAACTTAACTTTCGACCGATCGTTCCTATGGCAGGTTTATGATATACTAATAAATGTTGGGTGTGGCCAAGATATCTTGAAAAACAAAACGTTTTTTCATACAAAAACTTAACTTTTGACCGATCGTTCCTATGGTAGCTATAAGATATACTAAAACTTAATATTCGACCGATCGATCCTATGGCAGTGTTCCGATCTTAATAAGATTTTGCATATATATGGGGAGTAAAGTAAAACTAATAAATGCCGAGTTTGGTCAAGATATCTTCAAAAACAAAATGTTTTTTCATACAAAATTTAATTTTCGACCGTTCGATCCTATGGCAGCTATATGATATTGTGGTCCGATCTTAATAGGATTTGTATATATATGAGGAGCATAGTAAAACTAATAAATGCCGAGTTTGGTCAAGATATCTTCAAAAACAAAATGTTTTTCATACAACTTAACTTTCGACCGATCGTTCCTATGGCAGCTATATGATATACTAATAAATGTTGGGTGTGGCCAAGATATCTTGAAAAACAAAACGTTTTTTCATACAAAAACTTAACTTTTGACCGATCGTTCCTATGGCAGCTATAAGATATACAAAAACTTAATATTCGACCGATCGATCCTATGGCAGCTATATGATACAGTGTTCCGACCTTAATAAGATTTTGCATATATATGGGGAGTAAAGTAAAACTAATAAATGCCGAGTTTGGTCAAGATATCTTCAAAAACAAAATGTTTTTTCATACAAAAACTTAATTTTCGACCGATCGATCCTATAGCAGCTATATGATATTGTGATCCGATCTTAATAGGATTTTGTATATATATGAGGAGCATAGTATAACTAATAAAAGCCGAGTTTGGTCAAGATATCTTCAAAAACAAATGTTTTTTCATACAAAAACTTAATTTTCGACCGATCGATCCTATGGCAGCTATATGATATTGTGGTCCGCTCCTAATAGGATTTTGCATATATATGAGTAGTAAAGTGAAATTAATAAATGCCGAGTTTGGTCAAGATATCTTGAAAAATAAAATGTTTTTTCATACAAAAACTTAATATTCGACCGATCGATCCTATGGCAGTTATATGATATTGTGGTCCGATCTTAATAGGATTTTGTATATGTATGAGGAGCATAGTAAAACTAATAAATGCCGAGTTTGGTCAAGAGATCTTGTAAAACAAAATGTTTTTTTCATAAAAAACTTAATATTCGACCGATCGTTCCTATGGCAGCTATATGATATTGCGGTCCGATCCTAATAGGATTTTGTATTTATATGAGGAGCATAGTAAAACTAATAAATGCCGAGTTTGGTCAAGATATCTTCAAAAACAAAATGTTTTTTCATACAAAAACTTAATTTTCGACCAATCGATCCTATGGCAGCTATATGATATTTCCGCTCTAATAGGATTTTGCATATATATGAGGAGTAAAGTAAAAATAATAAATGCCGAGTTTAGTCAAAGTATCTTGAAAAGCAAACTATTTTTTCATACAAAAACTTAATATTCGACCGATCGATCCTATGGCAGTTATATGATATTGTGGTCCGCTCCTAAGAGGATTTTGCATATATATGAGAAGTAAAGTAAAATAATTAAATGCCGAGTTTGGTCAAGAGATCTTGTAAAACAAAATGTTTTTTCATAAAAAACTTAATATTCGACCGATCGTTCCTATGGCAGCTATATGATATTGCGGTCCGATCTTAATAGGATTTTGTATTTATATGAGGAGCATAGTAAAACTAATAAATGCCGAGTTTGGTCAAGATATCTTCAAAAACAAAATGTTTTTTCATACAAAAACTTAATTTTCGACCGATCGATCCTATGGCAGCTATATGATATTGTGGTCCGCTCCTAATATGATTTTGGATATATATGAGTAGTAAAGTGAAATTAATAAATGCCGAGTTTGGTCAAGATATCTTCAAAAACAAAATGTTTTTTCATACAAAAACTTAATTTTCGACCGATCGTTCCTATGGCAGCTATATGATATTGTGGTCCGATCTTAATAGGATTTTGTATTTATATGAGGAGCATAGTAAAACTAATATATGCCGAGTTTGGTCAAGATATCTTGTAAAACAAAATGTTTTTTCATACAAAAACTTAATTTTCGACGAACGATCCTATGGCAGCTATATGATATTGTGGTCCGATCTTAATAGGATTTTGTATATATATGAGGAGCATAGTAAAACTAATAAATGCCGAGTTTGGTCAAGATATCTTCAAAAACAAAATGTTTTTTTATACAACTTAACTTTCGACCGATCGTTCCTATGGCAGCTATATGATATACTAATAAATGTTGGGTGTGGCCAAGATATCTTGAAAAACAAAACGTTTTTTCATACAAAAACTTAACTTTTGACCGATCGTTTCTATGGCAGCTATAAGATATACAAAAACTTAATATTCGACCGATCGATCCTATGGCAGCTATATGATACAGTGTTCCGATCTTAATAAGATTTTTCATATATATGGGGAGTAAAGTAAAACTAATAAATGCCGAGTTTGGTCAAGATATCTTCAAAAACAAAATGTTTTTTTCATACAAAAACTTAATTTTCGACCGATCGATCCTATAGCAGCTATATGATATTGTGGTCCGATCTTAATAGGATTTTGTGTATATATGAGGAGCATAGTAAAACTAATAAATGCCGAGTTTGGTCAAGATATCTTCAAAAACAAAATGTTTTTTCATACAACTTAACTTTCGACCGATCGTTCCTATGGCAGCTATATGATATACTAATAAATGTTGCGTGTGGCCAAGATATCTTGAAAAACAAAACGTTTTTCATACAAAAACTTAACTTTTGACCGATCGTTCCTATGGCAGCTATAAGATATACAAAAACTTAATATTCGACCGATCGATCCTATGGCAGCTATATGATACAGTGTTCCGATCTTAATAAGATGAGGAGCAAAGTAAACTAAACTAAACTAAACTGAGTAGCAAAGTAAAACTAATAAATGCCGAGATTGGTCAAGATATCTTCAAAAACAAAATGTTTTTTCATACAAAAACTTAATTTTCGACCGATCGTTCCTATGGCAGCTATATGATATTGTGGTCCGATCTTAATAGGATTTGTATTTATATGAGGAGCATAGTAAAACTAATAAATGCCGAGTTTGGTCAAGATATCTTGTAAAACAAAATGTTTTTTCATACAAAAACTTAATTTTCGACGATAGATCCTATGGCAGCTATATGATATTGTGGTCCGCTCCTAATAGGATTTTGCATATATATGAGTAGTAAAGTAAAATTAATAAATGCCGAGTTTGGTCAAGATATCTTGAAAAACAAAATGTTTTTTCATAAAAGAACTTAATTTTCGACGATCGATCCTATGGCAACTATATGATATAGTGGTCCGATCTTAACAGGATTTTGCATATATATGAGGAATATAGTAAAACTAACAAATGCCGAGTTTGGTCAAGATATCTTAAAAAACAAAATGTTTTTTTATATAAAAACTCCATTTTCAACCGATCGATCCTATGGCACCTATATGATATTTTGTATTTATATGAGGAGCATAGTATAACTAATAAAAGCCGAGTTTGGTCAAGATATCTTCAAAAACAAAATGTTTTTTCAAACAAAAACTTAATTTTCGACCGATCGATCCTATGGCAGCTATATGATATTGTGGTCCGCTCCTAATAGGATTTTGCATATATATGAGGAGTAAAGTAAAAATAATAAATGCCGAGGTTGGTCAAGATATCTTGAAAAACAAAATGTTTTTTCATACAAAAACTTAATATTCGACCGATCGATCCTATGGCAGTTATATGATATTGTGGTCCGATCTTAATAGGATTTTGTATATGTATGAGGAGCATAGTAAAACTAATAAATGCCGAGTTTGGTCAAGAGATCTTGTAAAACAAAATGTTTTTTCATAAAAAACTTAATATTCGACCGATCGTTCCTATGGCAGCTATATGATATTGCGGTCCGATCTTTATAGGATTTTGTATTTATATGAGGAGCATAGTAAAACTAATAAATGCCGAGTTTGGTCAAGATATCTACAAAAACAAAATGTTTTTTCATACAAAAACTTAATTTTCGACCGATCAATCCTATGGCAGCTATATGATATTGTGGTCCGCTCCTAATAGGATTTTGCATATATATGAGAAGTAAAGTAAAATAATTAAATGCTGAGTTTGGTCAAGATATCTTGAAAAACAAAATGTTTTTTTCATAAAAAAACTTAATTTTCGACCGATCGATCCTATGGCAGCTATATGATATAGTGGTCCGATCTTAACAGGATTTTGCATATATATGAGGAACATAGTATAACTAATAAAAGCCGAGCTTGGTCAAGGTATCTTCAAAAACAAAATGTTTTTTCATAAAAAAACTTAATTTTCGACCGATCGATCCTATGGCAGCTATATGATATAGTGGTCCGATCTTAACAGGATTTGCATATATATGAGGAACATAGTATAACTAATAAAAGCCGAGTTTGGTCAAGATATCTTCAAAAACAAATGTTTTTTCATAAAAAAACTTAATTTTCGACCGATCGATTCTATGGCAGCTATATGATATAGTGGTCCGATCTTAACAGGATTTTGCATATATATGAGGAACATAGTAAAACTAACAAATGCCGAGTTTGGTCAAAATATCTTGAAAAACAAAATGTTTTTTATATAAATCTCCATTTTCGACCGATCGATCCTATGCAGCTATATGATATTGTCGTCCGATCTCAATAGGATTTTGCATATATATGAGAAACATAGTAAAACTAACAAATGCCGAGTTTGGTCAAGATATCTTGAAAAGCAAAATGTTTTTTCATACTGTTCACACAAAAAGTGTATCCGACAGTCGCCATCCAACCGCCATGTAACTCCGGAACCAGTACACGGAACATGTACTGAAATTTCACCACACGTATACTAATACACTTGTAGGTACTCTTGTAATGTACTCTGAAAAAATGAAATAGATGAAAAATAACCTTCAAGCTAACAAAACGTGTTTTTCTTTCAAACCTAAAATAAATTTGTGCAGAGCAGAAACGCTTCCCCAACGACGATTCATTCTATAGAACTTCACCTGGAAGCCCTGCGGACGCCCTACTACAACATTTGGTCCTTCGAGCCGGATACTTCTACAACATTTGGTATATCCAGTTCGCCCCAGCAAGCATTGGTGGATCTGCAAGAAAAGGTTCCAGGAACAGCCATAAATTCGAACAAGATAAGTAGCAGTGCACCTACCTCAACTTGTCCATTGCCAAATTTCCGGCAACTCCAGTTAATTAATTCTTTTGTGTGTCTGAACATATTTTTTCGCTTCACATTGTCCGTGGTTAAAGCGAGGGGCAATTGTATTTAAAAAAAAAATTCAACAAAAAAAACCCGCAGATAAAATATTGTTCGTGGCCATTAAGGCGTCTAAAAAGTGATAAATATTGAAAGAAATAAAACAGAAAGTGACTCCGATAAGGTCGCCATATTGGTGTCTGTACATATATATATACATATATGTACAAGTGCATACCCAAAAATTTACCGATCGCCATATTGATGTACGCAAGTACATCCAGACATATCTGCACACATAGGCTTTCGCTCCGTTGAACAACAAGTGTATGCGCTTCTCCATTCCAACCTTCACCAAAGAATCACACACTAAATACATATATAAAAACACACAATTCTAATTGGTATTTAATTAACTAAACCACACTGTGCAAATTCACCTGCATGTATACACACACACACATCCTATTATATATGTATCGTTTGTTATTTTTCCTCCACAGCAGCTTCAATATTAATTTATATATTTATTTTTACCAATTAATTGGCAAGTGTAAAACGTAAACAAACAACAGGGTTGTAAAGTGTCAAGATCGGTTTTCGATAAACTGATTCTGTGAAACTTTTATATTTTGTATGTTTCCACCTTGCCATTGAGCTGCGTTTACTTAATAAAATACAAACATATACATTACTTTTTCTTATTCTTATAAAAAATGTATAAAACATAATTATAAGTTAAGACGTTTCCAAGTTGCGTATTAAATCGAATATCCGTGCGATTTTTTATTAAAATAACAATTTATCACAAGTAATTCTATGACAAAAAACCTTTTCGTTGAGCTGCGTTTAGAATAAACGTGCTTCTTCTTGAGCTCAACCATCAATAAGCAATAAGCGATAAGCATCATTTTTTTGCGCGATCCGTTTCCAATACACGGCCGCTTTGTCAAAAGAGAATAAATCCTTTTCTCTGGTGTTTCAATAAAGAAATAATTAGATTTTTTCTCAATTAAAGGAAACTAAATAAGAATCAATTTGGTAAATTATTAGTAAAATAATTAATTTAACAAAATTTTCCGATTTCGTTGGACTCAATAGTGCACACCATTTTGGTCATTCCATTTTATTCTGATATCTCGATTCCATCGTTCCTGTGCCATTTCTTATTCCGTTTTCTCTCTGCTGATTCAAATTATTTGTATTTGATCACATTTCACCTGGTTAGTACAATTTTTGGCTCTGTGAAGAGCCTAGTATGCCAATCGGTGGTGATCAAAACAGCCAAAAACGACTCACAGCACCGTCCGTCAAGGAGTCAAAGCGACCTTTAACCTCACCTAGAGCAGTTTTCGGGAAACTCAAGGTCGAGAGTACCAGCACAACCGTCCGCAAGACTGTGAGTCCGATTCCAACAAGAGATATTACCCCAAAAATTACCCGTTCGACTACGCAAAAAATGCAGAAGTCAAGCGAAATGGCACTGAACGACTTCGTTTCTATAACTGACCAACTAGGCCAGTTTGAAGTGAAGATCAATGACGCAGCGGACAGTGACGTGTCACTGTTCACTCTCCAAGTCCGACGAGATCAGATTAAGACTTTATGGGAAAAGGTAGAACGCGAGTACGAGTTATGTTCCAAAGCTCTCAACCAAGGCGCTTGCAGCAGCAGTGACCTGGTGGCTATGCAAGCTAAATATGATTACTCGTACTCCGTTTACGAGCGATGTGCGGCTCAACTAAGCGAAAAAATAGAAAGATCCACGGCGTTAAATAGACAAGCTGAGCAACCCCCCTCCAACTTCTCCATGTCCAGGGGTTGCAGTCTCCCGCCATGCGACACTGAAGTTTTCAGTGGGGATTACCTACGCTGGCCTACTTTCAGAGACTTGTTTACAGCTGTTTATATTAACAATCCAAGATTGACGCCGGTGGAAAAATTGTTCCATCTTAATTCCAAAACCAGCGGCGAAGCTAGAGCAATTGTCTCCAAGTCCCCGCTCACGAACGACGGCTTTCAGTCAGCGTGGGCGAGCCTGACGGAGAGATTTGAGAATAAGCGACTATTAGTCAATAGTCAATTGAAAATTCTTTTCAATCTCCCCTCAGCAACACAAGAGTCTGGAGCCGCCCTTAAAGAGCTTCAGGGCACAATCCAGGGATGTTTAACGGCTCTCGACTTGTCCAGGGTGAGCACCGAAAATTGGGATTGTCTGCTAATTTTCTTGTGCTCCTCTAAATTGCCTAAGCTCACGCTGTCGTTATGGGAACAATCGCTCCACGATAAGGCAGAGATCCCTCAATGGTCCGAGATGAATTTATTTCTGATCGACCGATATCGCACCTTGGAGGCGATAGAGGATGTACGACCTACCGCACATACGCCACTCCAGTCCAAACCCACAAGAAAAGAGTCCAACCACCTGAGAACCTTCGAAGCAACAGTGACTGCAAAGCCACAGCACTGCAAATTGTGTCAGAAGGAAAACCATCCCGTGCGTCTATGCCCGCGTTTTCTACAAATGTCCGTACCCGAGAGAGTTTCCGTCATTAAGCAACAAAAGCTGTGCTTAAACTGCTTCGCCAGACAGCACCAGTTGAAAGACTGCACCAGCGCACATAGTTGTTTCACGTGCAAGGGACGTCACAACACGCTACTCCACCGTGACAGACCCCAGGTGCCCTCAGCTTCCACAACACCAATAGTTTTGAACCCTCCTTCACCAATACAGTCCACTGCTACTTCAACCCAAGCTACCGTTCAAAACTATTTTTCCGCAAACTCACATGGTGTTCTCCTCGGCACGGCTGTCATCCAAGTGTGTCATTTGGGCACAAAGTATACAGCCCGGGCATTAATCGACTCTGGTGTCTGAAGCGACCTTTATTTCAGAGCGATTGTTCAAAAGGGTTAAACTTCCTTATCAACCCGTCGACGCACAGGTCTCCGGTTTGAATCAAGCCATTTCGGCTCAACCTCAAAAACTTTGCCATTTTAATATTGGCTCTCCTATAAAGCCCAGGGTTCATATTGAAACCTCGGCTTATGTTCTTCCAAAGCTGGCAGGCAATTTGCCCTCCTACACCATCCCCCAAACTGCTTTGGAAGAACTTCCAAAATTACACTTGGCCGATCCCTCTTTCTATAGGAGCTCACAGATAGACGTGCTTCTCGGCGCCGATATCCTCCCATCCATATTGTTAGGTGGCTCCTATCCCAACATATGTGGCACTCTCCTTGGTCAAGAAACGATTTTCGGCTGGATCCTTACAGGCCCCGTTTCTAAGACCAGTGCCAAATTTGTCGCATCCTTTTCGACTCAAGTCTCGCTGAATCCAAATGCGAGCTTGGATAAACTGCTCACAAAATTTTGGGAGGTGGAGGATATTCCAGTTAAGCTGGAAAAGGAATCCGACCTTTTTTGTGAGCGCAATTTTCAAAAAACCACTAAAAGGGATAAAAACGGCAGATACTTGGTCACACTGCCATTCAAGAATTCCGATCACATCCAGTTAGGCCATTCAAGGTCCATCGCACTAGCTCAATTTCTACGAAATGAGAATCCTCTGGCAAAAAATGCCCCCCTTAAGGAGCAGTACGATGCGGTGATCCAGGAATATCTGGACTTAGGTCACATGCGACAAGTCCCTCCAAGCAATGGTTCAGATAACTTTTATCTACCACACCATGCTGTTCACAAGCCTGACAGCACCACGACCAAGCTCCGCGTAGTATTTAACGCCTCCCACCCGTCATCGAATGGTAAAAGTCTGAACGATGTGCTACATGCAGGGCCCGTTCTGCAATCCGACTTAACCATTCAAATTCTAAGATGGCGCTTCTTCCGATATGTGTTCAATGCCGATATCACAAAAATGTATCGGCAAATACTTGTGCATCCCAACCACACGCCCTATCAGAGAATTCTGTTCCGAACAAAGGACAACGAGCTTCGTGACTTCGAACTCAGCACAGTCACGTTTGGAGTTAACTGTGCCCCCTTTTTGGCAATCCGGGTACTACATCAGCTATCTGATGACGTTCGTTCGCTCTATCCCTTAGCAAGTCATATTATCGCAAACAATATGTATGTCGACGATGTACTAGCGGGAGCCCATTCCAAATCAATAGCAGATCAAGCAATTGCAGAACTCCGCAAGGCCCTTGAATCTGCCGGGTTTCCCTTGCGAAAATGGACATCCAATGAAAAGGACTTGCTAAGAGCGATTCCCAAGGACCACTTGCTTCACGCCGACTTTTTAGAGATCGAGGAAGCCTGTTCGGCAAAGACTCTCGGGATCAGATGGAAAGCTGACACCGATCAGTTCTTTTTCGCTCCATCCGAGCTAACAGCCAAACAGTCCGTCTCCAAACGTGAAGTCCTTTCACAGATTGCCAAACTGTTCGACCCAGCAGGTTGGCTGGGTCCAGTCATTATCCAGGCAAAAATATTCATGCAGGAGATCTGGCTCCAAGAACTGGGCTGGGACGATCCGCTACCTGAGAGTCTTCTCATTAAGTGGAATTTATTTCTGCAAGAGTTTCCGGGCCTCAGTGCGATTCGCATCCCTAGATGGGTCGAATTCCGCCCACAGGGGACTATCCAATACCATGGGTTTTGTGACGCTTCGCAGCGTGCATATGGGGCCGCCATTTACGTGCGCACTGAGATACAAGATCGCATCTCAGTACATCTCCTAACAGCGAAAACGAGGGTCGCTCCGGTCAAGACGATATCCTTGCCACGACTATAGCTGTGCGGAGCAGCACTTCTGTCCGAGTTATCCGCTGCACTCAGTCCCCAGCTACCTTCCGCTGGCGGCGACTGGTTCTATTGGACAGATTCCACAATTGTGCTAGCTTGGCTTCATAAGCCACCATGCGCCTGGACTACCTTTGTAGCAAACAGAGTCGCAAAAATTACTCAGGCCACCGACTCCAATAAATGGTCCCATGTACGATCCGAGTACAATCCAGCGGACCTAGCGAGCAGAGGTGCCCCACCACACGCGTTAGTCAACAATGAGCTGTGGTGGCACGGGCCAGAATGGTTACGCCTACCTCAGAACCAATGGCCCATTCCTTCAGATCCCCTCCCAGATACGACAATAGAGCAACGTACGATTAAGGTAAACCTCGTAAACACGGCTCCCTCATTTTCTTTCCTCGAGCGCTTCTCCAAGTTCGATCGAGCCCTGCGAGTGTTAGCCTACATCTATCGCTTCTTCAAGCGTTGCAAACGATTGTCGCTCCCGTCAACTATGGAAATTGACAGCAACGAGATTTCTTATGCACAAGAAAAACTCATTCTCCTGACCCAGAGACAAGCATACTCGTCAGAGTACACTTGCTTGAGCACGAAAAAACAGCTCACTTCCAGCAAAATCCTTAATTTGAACCCCTTTTTAGATGGTAAGGGAATTATTCGAGCATGTGGTCGTGTAAGAGCGGCCGAAGCACTCGGCTACGATGAGCGGCATCCAATCATACTGCCATACACATGTGCATATTCGCGTCTCTTGACCGCTTTCACCCATCTTATATCCTTGCATGGAGGCAACCAGCTCATGATGCGTTTAATACGATCACAGTACTGGATTCCAAAGCTGAAGGTGTTGTCAAATCCACAATTCATTCCTGCAAAATCTGCGTCATCCGAAAAAAGAAATTGCAAACGCAGCTCATGGGCGACTTGCCTGTGGAGAGAGTCACATTCTCTCGACCGTTCACTCACACAGGAGTCGATTTTGCAGGCCCCTTCGATGTAAAAAATTACACAGGTCGAGCCTGTCTTATTACGAAAGGCTACGTGTGCGTCTTTGTGTGCTTCAGCACCAAAGCCATCCACCTAGAAGCTACATCTGACCTGACCACAGAAAGATTCCTAGCGGCATTTGCGAGATTTGTGGCACGACGAGGGTGCCCAAGTCAAATGCATTCCGACAACGGCAAAACCTTCGTCGGAGCGGCCAAAGTCCTCTCGCGCGATTTTGTAGAAGCGCTTAAGACTCAACTCCAGGCCACTTACAGTCTCCAGAAACTGTCCTGGCACTTCAACCCTCCTAGTGCACCGCATATGGGTGGCCTGTGGGAGGCAGGTGTAAAGAGTTTCAAAAATCTATTTTATAAATCTACATCGACCTCCAAATACACCTTCGAAGAGCTTTCCACGCTCCTATCCAAAGTTGAAGCATGCCTGAATTCAAGACCGATATCTCCATTGTCGGAAGATCCTACTGATCTCCTAGCTCTGACTCCCGGTCATTTTCTAGTCGGGGGTCCTCTACTTTCCGCCACAGAGCCAGAGATCAAGGAAAACGCCGCGTCCATCACAACCGCTGGCAGCGCTTGAAGGCTTTGCAACAACAGTTCTGTCTCCGTTGGAAACATGAGTATCTTTTAGAGTTACACAAAAGAAACAAATGGCAAACTCCAACGCGAGACTTACAACGGGGCGATCTAGTCATTATTAAAGAAGATAATCTTCCAGTTAATGACTGGCGTCTAGGTCGAATCCAAACGACCTATCCTGGCGACGACCAAAGAGTCCGAGTGGTCGACGTCTTAACAGCCCGAGGTGTCTCCAAGAGACCTATCTCTAAGCTGATCCTGCTCCCGATAGAATCTAGTCTCCATTTTCCATCCAGTAAAATTTCCAGTAAAGACTAGAATCCTAGATCCATAGGTCTGTGGACCATCCGTATAAAGCCGCATCAGTAATGTCTACTATGTTTTTTTTTCACATTCTTCACGTAACAGCACGATGTCTCCACGCCAACAACATGGCCGATCCAAGAGCCGACCGGCAACGGAATCGTTCCGATGCCGAGTATGCCGAGGAGTCCACGCGCTGCGCAAGTGCCAGCGGTTCATGCGGCTGTCTCCAGAGAAGAGACTCCGAGCAGTTCTCGTTAATAAATACTGCCCAAACTGCCTGGCTCACCAACATTCCGGGGAGTCATGTCGCCGCAAGGACAAGTGCCGCAAGTGCCAGGGCGACCATCACACCTTGCTTCATTTGCAAGAAGCGCGTCGCATGCCATCTCCAGAGCGATCCCAGACAAGCCGCAGCACCAAGGCCCAAGCGCGACGCTCCGCGCCGCCTTCATCCGCTGGTTCCATCTCCTTATCATCATTAATGGAACACAAAAGGACAACCGAGCTCCCGAGAGCACTCATCGGACTCGGAAACGGCAAGGCGACCCGCGAAACTCGGGCACTTTTAGACCCGTGCTGTCCGGTAAGTCTTATCGACGCATCCTTGGCAAAGGCCTCCGGGCTATCCGTCACCCGCGTCGGTAAAGACAACGCTTGCTCGGCTTCAATAAGCTCTAGGACCTCTAGCTTCCAGCGAGAGGTCATCCTGCAAGTGATGCCAAATCTCCGGTATCGAACTCCAACGAAGCCCGTCAGCGAGGAACTGAACGAGCCCTTCACCAACATTCGATTGGCAGACGATCGCTGGTTCCAGCCGGAAATCTCCAATCTGGTTTTGGGCTCGGATATATATCCGGACTTAATCCTCCAAGGCGTCCTGCCGAGTCTTGGCGGCGCACCACTGGCCCAAAACACGGTCTTTGGGTGGATATTGTCCGGCTCCTGTGCTCAATAGTCGGAACAGAGCCACGTCCCTCTCCCTTTTTCTTTTGCAATACTGCAAGGCGGGCGGCATGTTCACACAAGAAGTGTATCCGACAGTCGCCATCCAACCGCCATGTAACTCCGGAACCAGTACACGGAACATGTACTGAAATTTCACCACACGTATACTAATACACTTGTAGGTACTCTTGTAATGTAATCTGAAAAAATGAAATAGATGAAAAATAACCTTCAAGCTAACAAAACGTGTTTTTCTTTCAAACCTAAAATAAATTTGTGCAGAGCAGAAACGCTCCCCCAACGACGATTCATTCTATAGAACTTCACCTGGAAGCCCTGCGGACGCCCTACTACAACACATACAAAAACTTAATATTCGACCGATCGATCCTATGGCAGCTATATTATACAGTGTTCCGATCTTAATAAGATTTTGCACATATATGAGGAGTCGAGTAAAACTAATAAATGCCGAGTTTGGTCAAGATATCTTCAAAAACAAAATGTTTTTTCATACAAAAACTTAATTTTCGACCGATCGATCCTATGGCAGTTATATGATATTGTGGTCCGATATTAATAGGATTTTGTATATGTATGAGGAGCAAATTAAAACTAATAAATGACCAGTTTGGTCAAGATATCTTGTAAAACAAAATGTTTTTTCATACAAAAACTTAATATTCGACCGATCGTTCCTATGGCAGCTATATGATATTGTGGTCCGATCTTAATAGTATTTTGTATTTATATGAGGAGCATAGTAAACCTAACAAACGTCGAGTTTGGTCAAGATATCTTGAAAAACAAAATGTTTTTTTCATACAAAACTTAATTTTCGACCGATCGATCCTATGGCAGGTATATAATATTGTGGTCCGATCCCAATAGGATTTTGCATATATATGAGGAGCATAGTAAAACTAATAAATGCCGAGTTTGGTCAAGATATCTTCAAAAACAAAATGTTAAAAAAAAAAGAAATTAAATTTCGACCGATCGATCCTATGGCAGCTATATGATATAGTGGTATCTTGAAAAACAAAATGTTTTTTCATGCAAAAACTTAATTTTCGACCGATCGATCCTATGGCAGGTATATAATGTTGTGGTCCGATCCCAATAGGATTTTGCATATATATGAGGAGCATAGTAAAACTAATAAATGCCGAGTTTGGTCAAGATATCTTCAAAAACAAAATGTTTAAAAAAAAAAAATCAATTTTCGACCGATCGATCCTATGGCAGCTACATGATATAGTGGTCCGTTGTTAATAGGATTTTGCATATATATGAAGAGCAAAGTAAAACTAACAAATGCCGAGTTTGGTCAAGATATTATGAAAAACAAAATGTTTTTTCATACAATATATGATATTGTGGTCCGCTCCTAATAGAATTTTGCATATATATGAGGAGTAAAGTAAAAATAATAAATGCCGAGTTTGGTCAAGGTATCTTGAAAAGCAAAATATTTTTTCATACAAAAACTGAATATTCGACCGATCGATCCTATGGCAGTTATATGATATTGTGGTCCGATCTTAATAGGATTTTGCATATGTCTGAGGAGCGTAGTAAAACTAATAAATGCCGAGTTTGGTCAAGATATCTTGTAAAACAAAATGTTTTTTCATACAAAAACTTATATTCGACCGATCGTTCTTATGGCAGATATATGCTAATGTGGTCCGAACCCAATAGGATTTTGCATATATATGAGGAGAAAAGTAAAACTAATAAATGCCGAGTTTGGTCAAGATATCTTGAAAAACAAAATGTTTAAAAAAAAAAAAAAATAAATTTTCGACCGATCGATCCTATGGCAGCTATATGATATAGTGGTCCGATCTTAATAGGATATTGCATATATGAGGAGCAAAGTAAAACTAACAAATGCCGAGTTTGGTCAAGATATCATGAAAAACAAAATGTTTTTTATACAAAAACTTAATTTTCGACCGATCGATCCTATGGCAGATATATGCTAATGTGGTCCGATCCCAATAGGATTTTGCATATATATGAGGAGAAAAGTAAACTAATAAATGCCGAGTTTGGTCAAAATATCTTGAAAAACAAAATGTTTTAAAAAAAAAAAAAATAATTTTCGACCGATCGATCCTATGGCAGCTATATGATATAGTGTTCCGATCTTAATAGGATTTTGCACATATAAGAGGAGTAAAGTAAAACTAATAAATGACGAGTTTGGTCAAGATATCTTGAAAAGCAAAATGTTTTTTCATACAAAAACTTAATATTCGACCGATCGATCCTATGGCAGCTATATGATATTGTTGTCCGATCCCAATAGGATTTCGCATATAAATGAGGAGCATAGTAAACCTAACAAACGCCGAGTTTGGTCAAGATATCTTCAAAAACAAAATGTTTTTTCATACAAAAACTTAATTTGAGACAGATCGATCCTATGGCAGCTATATGATATTGTGGTCCGCTCCTAATAGGATTTAGATATGTATGAGAAGCAAAGTAAAACTAATAAATGACGAGTTTGGTCAAGATATCATGAAAAACAAAATGTTTTTTCATACAAAAACTTAATTTTCGACCGATCGATCCTATGGCAGATATATGATATTGTTGTCCGATCCCAATAGGATTTCGCATATAAATGAGGAGCATAGTAAACCTAACAAACGCCGAGTTTGGTCAAGATATCTTGAAAAGCAAAATGTTTTTTTATACAAAAACTTAATTTTCGACCGATCGATCCTATGGCAGCTATATGATATTGTGGTCCGCTCCTAATAGGATTTAGCATATGTATGAGAAGCAAAGTAAAACTAATAAATGACGAGTTTGGTCAAGTCAAGATATCATGAAAAACAAAATGTTTTTCATACAAAAAAACTAATTTTCGACCGATCGATCCTATGGCAGATATATGATATTGTTGTCCGATCCCAATAGGATTTCGCATATAATGAGGAGCATAGTAAACCTAACAAACGCCGAGTTTGGTCAAGATATCTTGAAAAACAAAATGTTTTTTATACAAAAACTTATTTTCGACCGATCGATCCTATGGCAGCTATATGATATAGTGTTCCGATCTTAATAGGATTTGCACATATATGAGGAGTAAAGTAAAACTAATAAATGCCGAGTTTGGTCAAGATATCTTGAAAAGCAAAATGTTTTTTCATACAAAAACTTAATATTCGACCGATCGATCCTATGGCAGCTATATGATATTGTGGTCCGATCTTAATTGGATTTTGTATATATGAGGAGCATAGTAAAACTAATAAATGCCGAGTTTGGTCAAGATATCTTCAAAAACAAAATGTTTTTCATACAAAACTTAATTTTCGACCGATCGATCCTATGGCAGCTATATGATATTGTGGTCCGCTCCTAATAGGATTTAGCATATATATGAGGAGCATAGTAAAACTAATAAATGCCGAGTTTGGTCAAGATATCTTGAAAAACAAAATGTTTTTTCATACAAAACTTAATTTACGAACCTATCGATCCTATGGCAGACAAATGATATTGTGGTCCGATCTTAAAGGATTTCGCATATATATGAGGAGCATAGTAAATCTTACAAATGCCGAGTTTGGTCAAGATAACATGAAAAACAAAATGTTTTTTCATACAAAAACTTAAATTTCTACCGATCGATCCTATAGCAGCTATATGATTTAGTGTTCCGATCTTAATAGCATTTTGCATATATATGAGGAGTAAGTAAAACTAATAAATGCCGAGTTTGGTCAAGATATATCAAAAACAAAATGTTTTTCATAAAAAAACTTAATTTTCGACCGATCGATCCTACTGTAGATATATGATATTGTTGTCCGATCCCAATAGGATTTCGCATATAAATGAGGAGCATAGTAAACCTAACAAACGCCGAGTTTGGTTAAGATATCTTGAAAAACAAAATGTTTTTTTATACAAAAACTTAATTTTCGACCGATCGATCCTATGGCAGGATATAATATTGTGGTCCGATCCCAATAGATTTTGCATATATATGAGGAGCATAGTAAAACTAATAAATGCCGAGTTTGGTCAAGATATCTTCAAAAACAAAATGTTTTTAAAAAAAAAAAATAAATTTTCGACCGATCGATCCTATGGCAGCTATATGATATAGTGGTCCGATGTAATAGGATTTTGCATATATATGAAGACAAAGTAAAACTAACAAATGCCTAGTTTGGTCAAGATATATGAAAACAAAATGTTTTTTTTATGCAAAAACTTAATTTTCGACCGATCGATCCTATGGAGCTATATGATATTGTGTTCCGATTTAATAGGATTTTGCACATATATGAGGAGTAAAGTAAAACTAATAAATGCCGAGTTTGGTCAAGATATCTTGAAAAGCAAAATGTTTTTCATACAAAAACTTAATTCGACCGACCGATCCTATGGCAGCTATATGATATAGTGGTTCGATCAAAATAGGATTTTGCATATATATGAGGAACATAGTAAAACTAACAAATGCCGAGTTTGTCAAGATATCTTGAAAAACAAAATATTTTTTTATATAAAAACTTAATTTTCGACCGATCGATATGGCAGATATATGATATAGTGGTCCGATCAAAATAGGATTTTGCATATTATGAGTAGTAAAGTAGAATAATAAATGCCGAGTTTGGTCAAGATATCTTGAAAAGCAAAATGTTTTTTCATAAAAACTTTATATTCGACCGATCGATCCTATGGCAGCTATATGATACAGTGTTCCGATCAAAATAAGATTTTGCATATATGAGGAGTAATGTAAAACTAATAAATGCCGAGTTTGGTCAAGATATCTTCAAAAACAAAATGTTTTTTCATACAAAAACTTAAATTTCGACCGATCGATCCTATGGCAGCTATATGATATGTGGTCCGATCTTAACAGGATTTTGCATATATTGAGGAACAGAGTAAAACTAACAAATGCCGAGTTTGGTCAAGATATCTTGAAAAACAAAATATTTTTTTTATATAAAAACTTAATTTTCGACGATCGATATGGCAGATATATGATATAGTGGTCCGATCAAAATAGGATTTTGCATATATATGAGTAGTAAAGTAGAATAATAATGCCGAGTTTGGTCAAGATATCTTGAAAAGCAAAATGTTTTTTCAAACAAAAACTTAATTTTCGACCGATCGATCCTATGGCAGCTATATGATATTGTGGTCCGATCTTAACAGGATTTTGCATATATATTAGGAACAAAGTAAAACTAACAATGCCGAGTTTGGTCAAGATATCTTGAAAAACAAAATATTTTTTTTATATAAAAACTTAATTTTCGACCGATCGATATGGCAGCTATATGATATTGTGGTCCGATCTTAATTGGATTTTGTATATTTATGAGGAGCATAGTAAAACTAATAAATGCCGAGTTTGGTCAGATATCTTCAAACACAAATGTTTTTTCAAAAAAAACTTAATTTTCGACCGATCGATCCTATGGCAGCTATATGATATTGTGGTCCGCTCCTAATAGGATTTTGCATATATATGAGTAGTAAAGTAAAATTAATAAATGCCGAGTTTGGTCAAGATATCTTGAAAAACAAAATGTTTTTTTCATAAAAAAACTTAATTTTCGACCGATCGATCCTATGGCAGCTATATGATATTGTGGTCCGATCAAAATAGGATTTTGCATATATATGAGTAGTAAAGTAGAATTAATAAATGCCGAGTTTGGTCAAGATATTTTGAAAAACAAAATGTTTTTTCATACAAAAACTTAATATTCGACCGATCGATCCTATGGCAGCTATAGATATAGTGGTCCGATCTTAACAGGATTTTGATATATATGAGGAACATAGTGTAAAATAACAAATGCCGAGTTGGTCAAGATATCTTGAAAAACAAAATATATTTTTTATATAAAAACTTAATTTTCGACCGATCGATATGGCAGATATATGATATAGTGGTCCGATCAAAATAGGATTTTGCATATATATGAGTAGTAAAGTAGAATAATAAATGCCGAGTTGGTCAAGATATCTTGAAAAACAAAATATTTTTTTATATAAAAACTTAATTTTCGACCGATCGATATGGCAGATATAAATGATAGTGGTCCGATCAAAATAGGATTTTGCATATATATGAGTAGTAAAGTAGAATTAATAAATGCCGAGTTTGGTCAAGATATCTTGAAAAGCAAAATGTTTTTTCATACAAAAACTTAATATTCGAACGATCGATCCTATGGCAGCTATATGATTTGTGGTCCGATCTAACAGGATTTTGCATATATATGAGGAACAGAGTAAAACTAACAAATGCCGAGTTTGGTCAAGATATCTTCAAAACAAAAAATATTTTTTTATATAAAAATTAATTTTCGACCGATCGATATTGGCAGATATATGATATAGTGGTCCGATCAAAATAGGATTTTTGCTATATATAGTGAGTAAAGTAGAAATTAATAAATGCCGAGTTTGGTCAAGATATCTTGAAAAGCAAAATGTTTTTTCAAACAAAAACTTAATTTTCGACCGATCGATCCTATGGCAGCTTATGATATTGTGGTCCGATCTTAAAAGGCTTTTGCATATATATTAGGAACAAAGTAAAACTAACAAATGCCGAGTTTGGTCAAGATATCTTGAAAAACAAAATATTTTTTTATATAAAAACTTAATTTTCGACCGATCGATATGGCAGCTATATGATTGTGGTTCCGATCTTAATGGATTTTGTATATTTATGAGGAGCATAGTAAAACTAATAAATGCCGAGTTTGGTCAAGATATCTTCAAAAACAAATGTTTTTTCATAAAAAAACTTAATTTTCGACCGATCGATCCTATGGCAGCTATACGATATTGTGGTCCGCTCCTAATAGGATTTTGCATATATATGAGTAGTAAAGTAAAATTAATAAATGCCGAGTTTGGTCAAGATATCTTGAAAAACAAAATGTTTTTTTCATAAAAAAACTTAATTTTCGACCGATCGATCCTATGGCAGCTATATGATATTGTGGTCCGATCAAAATAGGATTTTGCATATATGAGTAGTAAAGTAGAATAATAAAATGCCGAGTTTGGTCAAGATATCTTGAAAAACAAATGTTTTTTCATAAAAAAACTTAATTTTCGACGGATCGATCCTATGGCAGCTATATGATATTGTGGTCCGATCAAATAGGATTTTGCATATATATGAGTAGTAAAGTAGAATTAATAAATGCCGAGTTTGGTCAAGATATCTTGAAAAACAAAATGTTTTTTCATACAAAAACTTAATTTCGACCGATCGATCCTATGGCAGCTATATGATATTGTGGTCCGATCAAAATAGGATTTTGCATATATATGAGTAGTAAAGTAGAATTAATAAATGCCGAGTTTGGTCAAGATATCTTCAAAAACAAAATGTTTTTTTCATACAAAAACTTAATTTTCGACCGATCGATCCTATGGCAGCTTTATGATATGTGGTCCGCTCCTAATAGGATTTAGTATATATATGAGGAGCATAGTAAAACTAATAAATGCCGAGTTTGGTCAAGATATCTTGAAAAACAAATGTTTTTTCATACAAAACTTAATTACGCCTATCGATCTATGGCAGACAATGATATTGTGGTCCGATCTTAATAGGATTTCGCATATATATGAGGAGCATTGTAAATCTTACAAATGCCGAGTTTGGTCAAGATACATGAAAAACAAAATGTTTTTCATATAAAAACTTAATTTTCTACCGATCGATCCTATAGCAGCTATATGATTTAGTGTTCCGATCTTAATAGCATTTTGCATATTATGAGGAGTAAAGTAAAACTAATAAATGCCGAGTTTGGTCAAGATATCTTCAAAAACAAATGTTTTTTCATAAAAACTTAATTTTCGACCGATCGATCCTACGGCAGTATATGATATGTTGTCCGATCCCAATAGGATTTCGCATATAAATGAGGAGCATAGTAAACTAACAAACGCCGAGTTTGGTTAAGATATCTTGAAAAACAAAATGTTTTTTTATACAAAACTTAATTTCGACCGATCGATCCTATGGCAGGTATATAATATTGTGGTCCGATCCCAATAGGATTTTGCATATATATGAGGAGCATAGTAAAACTAATAAATGCCGAGTTTGGTCAAGATATCTTCAAAAACAAATGTTTTAAAAAAAAAAAAATTAATTTTCGACCGATCGATCCTATGGCAGCTATATATGATATAGTGGTCCGATGTTAATAGGATTTTGCATATATATGAAGAGCAAAGTAAAACTAACAAATGCCTAGTTTGGTCAAGATATTATGAAAAACAAAATGTTTTTTTATACAAAACTTAATTTTCGACCGATCGATCCTAGGAAGCTATATGATATAGTGTTTCCGATCTTAAGGATTTTGCACATATATGAGGAGTAAAGTAAAACTAATAAATGCCGAGTTTGGTCAAGATATCTTGAAAACAAAATGTATTTTCATACAAAAACTTAATATTCGACCGATCGATCCTATGGCAGCTATATGATATGTGGTCCGATCTTAACAGGATTTTGCATATATATGGAAAACATAGTAAAACTAACAAATGCCGAGTTTGGTCAAGATATCTTGAAAAACAAATATTTTTTTTATATAAAAACTTAATTTTCGACCGATCGATATGGCAGATATATGATATAGTGGTCCGATCAAAATAGGATTTTGCATATATATGAGTAGTAAAGTAGAATTAATAAATGCCGAGTTTGGTCAAGATATCTTGAAAAGCAAAATGTTTTTCATACAAAAACTTAATATTCGAACGATCGATCCTATGGCAGCTATATGATACAGTGTTCGATCTTAATAAGATTTGCACATATATGAGGAGTATGTAAAACTAATAAATGCCGAGTTTGGTCAAGATATCTTCAAAAACAAAATGTTTTTTCATACAAAAACTTAATTTTCGACCGATCGATCCTATGGCAGCTATATGATATTTGGTCCGATCTTAACAGGATTTTGCATATATATGAGGAACAGAGTAAAACTAACAAATGCCGAGTTTGGTCAAGATATCTTGAAAAACAAAATATTTTTTATATAAAAACTTAATTTTCGACCGATCGATATGGCAGATATATGATATAGTGGTCCGATCAAAATAGGATTTTGCATGTAATGAGTAGTAAAGTAGAATTAATAAATGCCGAGTTTGGTCAAGATATCTTGAAAAGCAAAATGTTTTTTCAAACAAAAACTTAATTTTCGACCGATCGATCCTATGGCAGCTATATGATATTGTGGTCCGATCTTAACAGGATTTTGCATATATATGAGGAACAAGTAAAACTAACAAATGCCGAGTTTGGTCAATATCTTGAAAAACAAAATATTTTTTTTATATAAAAACTTAATTTTCGACCGATCGATATGGCAGCTATGATATGTGGTCCGATCTTTATTGGATTTTGTATATTTATGAGGAGCATAGTAAAACTAATAAATGCCGAGTTTGGTCAAGATATCTTCAAAAACAAAATGTTTTTTCAAACAAAAACTTAATTTTCGACCGATCGATCCTATGGCAGCTATATGATATTGTGGTCCGCTCCTAATAGGATTTTGCATATATATAGTAGTAAAGTAAAATTAATAAATGCCGAGTTTGGTCAGATATCTTGAAAAACAAAATGTTTTTTCATAAAAAAACTTAATTTCGACCGATCGATCCTATGGCAGCTATATGATATTGTGGTCCGATCAAAATAGGATTTTGCATTATATGAGTAGTAAAGTAGAATTAATAAATGCCGAGTTTGGTCAAGATATCTTGAAAAACAAAATGTTTTTTTATACAAAACTTAATATTCGACCGATCGATCCTATGGCAGCTATATGATATAGTGGTCCGATCTTAATAGATTTGCATATATATGAGGAACATAGTAAAACTAACAAATGCGAGTTTGGTCAGATATCTTGAAAAACAAAATATTTTTTTTATATAAAAACTTAATTTTCGACCGATCGATATGGCAGATATATGATATAGTGGTCCGATCAAAATAGGATTTTGCATATATATGAGTAATAAAGTAGAATTAATAAATGCCGAGTTTGGTCAAGATATCTTGAAAAGCAAAATGGTTTTTCATACAAAAACTTAATATTCGAACGATCGATCCGATGGCAGCTAATGATACAGTGTTCCGATCTTAATAAGATTTTGCACATATATGAGGAGTAATGTAAAACTAATAAATGCCGAGTTTGGTCAAGATATCTTCAAAAAAACAAAATGTTTTTCATACAAAAACTTAATTTTCGACCGATCGATCCTATGGCAGCTATATGATATTGTGGTCCGATCTTAATAGGATTTTATATATATGAGAGCATAGTAAAAACTAATAAATGCCGAGTTTGGTCAAAGTATCTCAAAAACAAAATATTTTTTCATACAAAAAACTTAATTTTCGACCGATCGATCCTATGGCAGCTATATGATATTGTGATCAGATCTTAATAGGATTCTGTATATATATGAGGAGCATAGTAAACTAATAAATGCCGAGTTTGGTCAAGATATCTTGAAAAGCAAAATGTATTTTCATACAAAAACTTAATATTCGACCGATCGATCCTATGGCAGCTATATGATATTGTGGTCCGATCTTAATTGGATTTTGTATATTTATGAGGAGCATAGTAAAACTAATAATGCCGAGTTTGGTCAAGATATCTTCAAAAACAAAATGTTTTTTCATAAAAAAACTTAATTTTCGACCGATCGATCCTATGGCAGCTATATGATATTGTGGTCCGATCTTAATAGGATTCTGTATATATATGAGGAGCATAGTAAAACTAATAAATGCCGAGTTTGGTCAAGATATCTTGAAAAGCAAATGTATTTTTCATACAAAAACTTAATATTCGACCGATCGATCCTATGGCAGCTATATGATATTGTGGTTCCGATCTAATTGGATTTTGCACATATATGAGGAGTAATGTAAAACTAATAAATGCCGAGTTTGGTCAAGATATCTTGAAAAACAAATGTTTTTTCATAAAAAACTTAATTTTCGACCGATCGATCCTATGGCAGCTATATGATATTGTGGTCCGATCAAAATAGGATTTCAATATATGAGTCTAGTAAAGTAGAATAATAAATGCGAGTTTGGTCAAGATATCTTGAAAAACAAATGTTTTTTCATACAAAAACTTAATATTCGACCGATCGATCCTATGGCAGCTATATGATATAGTGGTCCGATCTTACAGGATTTGCATATATATGAGGAACATAGTAAAAACTAACAAATGCCGAGTTTGGTCAAGATATCTTGAAAGCAAATGTATTTTCATACCAAACTTAATTTTCGACCGATCGATCCTATGGCAGCTATATGATATAGTGGTCCGATCTTAATAGGATTTTGCTATATATGAGGAGTAAAGTAAAACTAATAAATGCCGAGTTGGTCAAGATATCTTGAAAAGCAAAAGTTTTTTTCATACAAAAACTTAATATTCGACCGATCGATCCTATGGCAGCTATATGATACAGTGTTCCGATCTTAATGAAATTTTGCACATATATGAGGAGTAAAGTAAACTAATAAAATCCGAGTTTGGTCAAGATATCTTCAAAAACAAAATCTTTTTTCATACAAAAACTTAATTTCGACCGATCGATCCTATGGCAGATATATGATATAGTGGTCCGATCAAAAATAGGATTTGCATATATATGAGTAGTAAAGTAAATTAAAAATGCCGAGTTTGGCCAAGATATCTTGAAAAGCAAAATGTTTTTCATAAAAAAACTTAATATCGACCGATCGATCCTATGGCAGCTATATGATAGAGTGTTCCGATCTTAATAAGATTTTGCTCATATATGAGGAGTAAAGTAAAACTAATAAATGCCGAGTTTGGTCAAGATATCTTCAAAAACAAAAATGTTTTTCATACAAAAACTTAATTTCGACCGATCGATCCTATGGCAGCTATATGATATTGTGGTCCGATCTTAATAGGATTCTATATATATGAGGAGCATAGTAAAACTAATAAATGCCGAGTTGGGTCAAGATATCTTCAAAAACAAAATGTTTTTTCATACAAAAAACTTAATTTTCGACCGATCGATCCTATGGCAGCTATATGATATTGTGGTCCGCTCCTAATAGGATTTGCATATATGGAGAGTAAAGTAAAACTAATAAATGCCGAGTTTGGTCAAGGTATCTTGAAAAAGCAAAATTGTTTCATACAAAAACTGAATGTTCGACCGATCGATCCTATGGCCAGTATATGATATTGTGGTCCGATCTTAATAGGATTTTGTATAGTAGAGGAGCATAGTAAAACTAATAAATCCCGAGTTTGGTCAAGAATCTTGTAAAAAAAAATGTTTTTTCATACAAAAACTTAATTTTCGACCGATCGATCCTATGGCAGCTATATGATATTGTGGTCCGCTCCTAATAGGATTTGCATATATATGAGTATAAAGTAAAATTAATGATATATCTTGAAAAACAAAATGTTTTTTCATACAAAAACTTAATATTCGACCGATCGATCCGATGGCAGCTATATGATATTGTGGTCCGATCTTAATAGGGTATTGCATATATATGAGGAACATAGTAAAACTAACAAATGCCGAGTTTGCTCAAGATATCTTGAAAAACAAAATGTTTTTTTCATACAAAAACTTAATTTTCGACCGATCGATCCTATGGCAGCTATATGATATAGTGGTCCGATCTTAATAGGATTTTGCATATATCATACAAAACTTAAATTTCGACAGAACGTTCGTATGCCAGCTATATAATATAGTGGTCCGATCTTAATAGGATTTGCAATATATGAGGAGTAGAGTAAAACTAACAAATGCCGAGTTTGGTCAAGATATCTTGAAAACAAAATATTTTTTTTATATAAAAACTTAATTTTCGACCGATCGATATGGCAGATATATGATATAGTGGTCCGATCAAATAGGATTTTGCATATATATGAGTAGTAAAGTAGAATTAATAAATGCCGAGTTTGGTCAAGATATCTTGAAAAGCAAAATGGTTTTTTCATACAAAAACTTAATATTCGAACGATCGATCCTATGGCCAGCTATATGATACAGTGTTCCGATCTTAATAAGATTTTGCACATATATGAGGAGTAATGTAAA
>JAURSC010000145.1:0-74820 GCA_030788265.1 Drosophila americana | reverse complement strand
AACTCCTATATATAGGAAAAATCCTATTAAGATCGGACTGCTATATATATAGCTGCTATAGGAACAATTGGTCGAAAATTAAGTTTTATGGAAGAAACAATTTGTTTTAAGATATCTTGACCAAACTCGGCATTTATTAGTTTTACTATACTCTCATATATAGGCAAAATCCTATTAAGATCGGACCACAATATCATATAGCTGCCATAGGAAACGATGGGTCGAAAATTAAGTTGTTGTATAAAAAAACATTTTATTTTTAAACTTATCTGACCAACCTCTGCATTCTTAGCTTACTTTACTCCTCATATCATGTAGAATCCTATTAAGATCGGACAAACTATATCATATTAATGCCATAGAAGAATCGGTCGAAAGTTACTTTTTGTATGAAAAAAACATTTGTTGTTATCTTGACCAAACTCGGCATTTATTAGTTTGCAATACTCCTCATATATAGGCAAAATCCTATTAAGATCGGACCACAATATCATATAGCTGCCATAGGAACGATGGGTCGAAAATTAAGTTGTTGTATGAAAAAACATTTTATTTTTAAACATATCTTGACCAACCTCGGCATTTATTAGTTTAACTTGTATCCTCATATGCATGTAAAATCCTATTAAGATCGGACTACTATATCATATAGCTGCATAGGAACGATCGGTCTAAATCAACTTTTTGTATGAAAAAACATTTTGTTTAAGATTAGATATCTTGACAAACTCTACAATTATTAGTTTTACTATACTCCTCGTATATATGCAAAATCCTATTAATATCACCCACTATATCGTATAGCTGCAACAGGAACGATCGCGTCGAAAATTAAATTTATGAAAAACATTTTGTTTTTCAAAACTCTTGACAAAACTCGGCATTTATTTGTTTTACAATACTCCTTATATATAAGCAAAATCATATTAGATCGGACTACTATGTCATATCGCTGCCATAGGAACGATCGGGCGAAATTTAGTTGTTTTATGAATTTATAGTTTACTAAACTCCTATATATAGGAAAAATCCTATTAAGATCGGACTGCTATATCATATGGCTGCCATTGGAACGATCGGTCGAAAATTAAGTTGTATGAAAAAACAATTTATTTTCAACATATCTTGACAAACTCGGCATTTACTAGTTTTACTAAACTCCTCATATGCTTGTAAAATCCTATTAAGATCGGACCACTAGTATAATATAGCTGCCATAGAACGATCGTCGAAAATTAAGTTTTTGTATGAAAAAATACTTTGTTTCAAGATATCTTGACCAAACTCGGCATTTATTAGTTTTACGAATTTCCCTAAATATAAGCAAATCATATTAAGATCGGAAACACTATATCATATAGCTGCCGTAGGAACGATCGGTCGAAATTAAGTTGTTTTATGAAAAAAAACATTTTGTTTTGCAAGATATCTTGACCAAACTCGGCATTTATTAGTTTTACTATACTCCTCATATGCATGTAAAATCCTATAAAGATCGGACCACTATATCATATAGCTGCCATAGGAACGATCGGTCGAAAATTAAGTTTTGGTATGAAAAAAATACTTTGTTTTTCAAGATATCTTGACCAAACTCGGCATTATTAGTTTTACTATATTCCTTATATATAAGCAAAATCATATTAAGATCGGAACACTATACATAAAGCTGCCATAGGAACGATCGGCCGAAAATTAAGTTGTTTTATGAATTTATTAGTTTTTACTAAACTCCTATATATAGGAAAATCTATTAAGATCGGGACTGCTATATCATATAGCTGCCATTGGAACGATCGGTCGAAAATTAAGAAAAAACAATTTATTTTTCAACATATCTTGACCAAAATCGGCATTTATTAGTTTTACTAAACTCTTAATATATAGGCAAAATCCTATTAATATCGCCACTATATCATATAGCTGCCACAGGAACGATCGGTCGAAAATTAAATTGCTGTATGAAAAACATTTTGTTTTTCAAAATTCTTGACAAAACTCGGCTTTATTGGTTTTACTATTACTCCTTATATATAAGAAAATCATATTAAGATCGGACTACTATATCGTATAGCTGCCATAGGAACGATCGGTCGAAAATTAAGATGTTGAAAAAAAACATTTTGTTTCAAGATGTCTTGACGAAGCTCGGCATTTATTAGTTTAACTGTGCTCCTTATATATATGCAAAATCCTATTAAGATCGGACTACTATATCATATAGCTGGCATGGGAACGATCGGTCGAAATAAAGTTGTAAGAAAAAACATTTGGTTTTTCAAGATATCCTGAGCAACTTCGGCATTTATTAGTTTTACTAAGCTCCTATATATATGCAAATTCTATTAAGATCGGATCACTATATTTATAGCTGCCATAGAACGATCGGTCGAAAATTAAGTTGTAGTATGAAAAACATTTTGTTTTTCAAGATATCTTGACCAAACTCGGCATTTATTAGTTTTACTATCTCCTTATAAATAAGCCAAATCATATTAAGATCGGACAACTATATCATATAGCTGCCATAGGAACGATCAGTCGAAAATTAAGTTGTTTAAGAAAAAAAACATTTTCTTTTCAAGAAATCTTGACCAAATCGGCATTATTAGTTTTACTAAAACCCTCATAAAGGCAAAATCCTATTAAGATCGGAACACTATATCATATAGCTGCTATAGGAACGATGGGTCGAAAATTAAGTTTTTGTGTGAAAAAAACATTTGTTCTTCAAGATATCTTGACCAAACTCGTCATTTATTCGTTTTACTAAACTCCTCATATATAGGCAAAACCCTATAAAGATCGGACCACTATATCATTTTATTTTTAAACATGTCTTGACGAACCTCGGCATTTATTAGTTTTACTTTACTCCTCATATGCATGTAAAATCCTATTAAGATCGGACAACTTATCATATTAATGCCATAGGAACAATCGGTCGAAAATTTACTTTTGTATAAAAAAACATTGTGTTTTCAAAGATATCTTGACCAAACTCGGCATTTATTAGTTTTGCTATACTCCTCATATATAGGCAAAATCCTAAGATCGGACCACAATATCATATAGCTGCCATAGGAACGATGGGTCGAAAATTAAGTTGTTGTATGAAAAAACATTTTATTTTTAAACATATCTTGACCAACCTCGGTACTTATTAGTTTTACTTTACTCCTCATATGCATGTAAAATCCTATTAGATCGGACAACTATATCATATAGCTGCCATAGGAACGATCGGTCGAAAATTAAGTTTTTGTATGAAAAAATACTTTGTTTTTCAAGATATCTTGACCAAACTCGGCATTTATTAGTTTTACTATATTCTTATATATAAGCAAAATCATATTAAGATCGTAACACTATATCATTTTATTTTAAAAACATGTCTGACGAACCTCGGCATTTTTATTTTTACTTTACTCCTCATATGCATGTAAAATCCTATTAAGATCGGACAACTATATCATATTAATGCCATAGGAACAATCGGTCGAAAATTTACTTTTGTATAAAAAAAACTTTTGTTTCAAAGATATCTTGACCAAACTCGGCATTTATTAGTTTTGCTATACTCCTCATATATAGGCAAAATCCTATTAAGATCGGACCACAATCTATCATATAGCTGCCATAGGAACGATGGGTCGAAATTAAGTTGTTGTATGAAAAAACATTTTATTTTTAAACATATCTTGACAAACTCGGTACTTATTAGTTTTACTTTACTCCTCATATGCATGTAAAATCCTATTAAGATCGGACAACTATATCATATAGCTGCCATAGGAACGATGGGTCGAAATTAAGTTTTGTGTGAAAAAACATTTTGTTCTTCAAGATATCTTGACCAAACTCGTCATTTATTCGTTTTACTAAACTCCCATATATAGGCAAAACCCTATAAAGATCGGACCCTATATCATTTTATTTTTAAACAGTCTTGACGAACTCGGCATTTATTAGTTTACTTTACTCCTCATACGCATGTAAAATCTATTAAGATCGGACAACTATATCATATTAATGCCATAGGAACAATCGGTCGAAATTTACTTTTTGTATAAAAAACATTTTGTTTTCAAAGATATCTTGACCACACTCGGCATTTATTAGTTTTGCTATACTCCTCATATATAGGCAAAATCCTATTAAGATCGGACCACAATATCATATAGCTGCCATAGGAACGATGGGTCGAAAATTAAGTTGTTGTATGAAAAAACATTTTATTTTTAAACATATCTTGACCAACCTCGGTACTTATTAGTTTTACTTACTCCTCATATGCATGTAAAATCTATTAAGATCGGACAACTATATCATATAGCTGCCATAGGAACGATCGGTCGAAAATCAACTTTTTGTATGAAAAACATTTTGTTTTTAAGATATCTGACCAAACTCTACAATTATTAGTTTAAACTACTCCTCGTATATATGCAAAATCCTATTAATATAGCCCACTATATCGTATAGCTGCCACAGGAAATCGGTTGAAAATTAATTGTTGTATGAAAAACATTTTGTTTTCAAAATTCTTGACAAAACTCGGCATTTATTTATTTACTATACTCTTATATATAAGCAAAATCATATTAAGATCTGACTACTATATCATATAGCTGCCATAGGAACGATCGGTCGAAAATTAAGTTGTTGAAAAAAAACATTTTGTTTTTCAAGTTATCTTGACGAAGCTCGGCATTTTCTAGTTTAACTGTGCTCCTCATATATATGCAAAATCCTATTCAGATCGGACCACTATATCATATAGCTGCATAGGAACGATCGGTCGAAAATAAAGTTGTTGTATGAAAAAACATTTTTTTTCAAGATATTTTGACCAAACTCGGCATTTATTAGTTTTACTATACTCCTCAAATATAGGCAAAATCCTATTAAGATCGGACCACTATATCATATAGCTGCAATAGGAACAATCGGTCGAAAATTAAGTTGTTGTACAAAAAATTGTTTGGTTTTCACGATAAATGACCAAGCTCGGCATTTATTAGTTTTACTAAACTCCTCATAAATAGGCAAACCCTATTAAGATCGGACCACTATATCATATAGCTGCCATAGGAACGATCGGTCGAAAATAAGTTGTTTATGAAAAAACATTTGTTTTTTAAATATCTTGACCAAACTCTACGTTTATTAGTTTTACTATGTCTTCATATATATGCAAAATCCTATTAAGATCGGAACACTATATCATATAGCTGCTATAGGAACGATGGGTCGAAAATTAAGTTTTTGTGTGAAAAAAACATTTTGTTCTTCAAGATATCTTGACCAAACTCGTCATTTATTCGTTTTACTAAAACTCCTCATATATAGGCAAAACCCTATAAAGATCGGACCACTATATCATTTTATTTTTAAACATGTCTTGACGAACCTCGGCATTTATTAGTTTACTTTACTCCTCATATGCATGTAAATCCTATTAAGATCGGACAACTATATCATATTAATGCCATAGGAACAATCGGTCGAAAATTTACTTTTGTATAAAAAAACATTTTGTTTTCAAAGATATCTTGACCAAACTCGGCATTTATTAGTTTTGCTATACTCCTCATATATAGGCAAAATCCTATTAAGATCGGACCACAATATCATATAGCTGCATAGGAACGATGGGTCGAAAATTAAGTTGTTGTATGAAAAAACATTTTATTTTTAAATATCTTGACCAACCTCGGTACTTATTAGTTTTACTTTACTCCTCATATGCATGTAAAATCCTATTAAGATCGGACAATATCTATATAGCTGCCATAGGAACGATCGGTCGAAAATTAAGTTTTTGTATGAAAAAATACTTTGTTTTTCAAGATATCTTGACCAAACTCGGCATTTATTAGTTTACTATATTCCTATATATAAGCAAAATCATATTAAGATCGTAACACTATATCATTTTATTTTTAAACATGTCTTGACGAACCTCGGCATTTTTTATTTTTACTTTACTCCTCATATGCATGTAAAATCCTATTAAGATCGGACAACTATATCATATTAATGCCATAGGAACAATCGGTCGAAAATTTACTTTTTGTATAAAAAACATTTTGTTTTCAAAGATATCTTGACCAACTCGGCATTTATTAGTTTTGCTATACTCCTCATATATAGGCAAAATCCTATTAAGATCGGACCACAATATCATATAGCTGCCATAGGAACGATGGGTCGAAAATTAAGTTGTTGTATGAAAAAACATTTTATTTTTAAACATATCTTGACCCACCTCGGTACTTATTAGTTTTACTTTACTCCTATAGCATGTAAAATCCTATTAAGATCGGACAACTATATCATATAGCTGCCATAGGAACGATGGGTCGAAAAATTAAGTTTTTGTGTGAAAAAACATTTTATTCTTCAAGATATCTTGACCAAACTCGTCATTTATTCGTTTTACTAAACTCCTCATATATAGGCAAAACCCTATAAAGATCGGACCACTATCTCATTTTTTTTTTAAACATGTCTTGACGAACCTCGGCATTATTAGTTTTTACTTTCTCCTCATACGCATGTAAAATCTATTAGATCGGACAAACTATATCATATTAATGCCATAGGAACAATCGGTCGAAAATTTACTTTTGTATAAAAAAACATTTGTTTTCAAAGATATCTTGACCAAACTCGGCATTTATTAGTTTTGCTATACTCCTCATATATAGGCAAAATCCTATTAAGATCGGACCACAATATCATATAGCTGCCATAGGAACGATGGGTCGAAAATTAAGTTGTTGTATGAAAAAAACATTTTATTTTTAAACATATCTTGACCAACCTCGGTACTTATTAGTTTTACTTTACTCCTCATATGCATGTAAAATCCTATTAAGATCGGACAACTATATCATATAGCTGCCAAGGAACGATCGGTCGAAAATCAACTTTTTGTATGAAAAAACATTTTGTTTTTAAGATATCTTGACCAAACTCTACAATTATTAGTTTAACTCTACTCCTCGTATATATGCAAAATCCTATAATATAGACCACTATATCGTATAGCTGCCACAGGACGATCGGTTGAAATTTAATTGTGTGTATGAAAAACATTTTGTTTTTCAAAATTCTTGACAAACTCGGCATTTATTTATTTTACTATACTCCTTATATATAAGCAAAATCATATTAAGATCTGACTACTATATCATATAGCTGCCATAGGAACGATCGGTCGAAAATTAAGTTGTTGAAAAAAACATTTTGTTTTTCAAGTTATCTTGACGAAGCTCGGCATTTTCTAGTTTAACTGTGCTCCTCATATATATGCAAAATCCTATTATGATCGGACCACTATATATATAGCTGCCATAGGAAACGATCGGTCGAAAATAAAGTTGTTGTATGAAAAAAAAACATTATTTTTTCAAGATATTTTGACCAAACTCGGCATTTATTAGTTTTACTATACTCCTCAAATATAGGCAAAACTATTAAGATCGGACCACTATATCATATAGCTGCAATAGGAACAATCGGTCGAAAATTAAGTTGTTGTACAAAAAAAATTGTTTGGTTTTCACGATAAATGGACCAAGCTCGGCATTTATTAGTTTTACTAAACTCCTCATAAATAGGCAAAACCCTATTAAGATCGGACCACTATATCATATAGCTGCCATAGGAACGATCGGTCGAAAATTAAGTTGTTTTATGAAAAAACATTTTGTTTTTAAAATATCTGACCAAACTCTACGTTTTTAGTTTTACTATGCTCTTCATATATATGCAAAACTATTAAGATCGGATCACTTAATAATAGCTGCCATAGGAACGATCGGTCGAAATTAAGTTTTTGTGTGAAAAAACATTGTGTTTTCAAGATATCTTGACCAAACTCGGAATTTATTAGTTTTACTATTCTCCTTATAAATCAGCCAAATCATATTAAGATCGGACAACTATATCATATAGCTGCCATAGGAACGATCAGTCGAAAATAAGTTGTTTATGAAAAAAATTTTTCTTTTTCAAGAAATCTTGACCAAACACGGCATTATTAGTTTTACTAAACCCCTCATATAAAGGCAAACCTATATAAGATCGGACCACTATATCATATAGCTGCCATAGGAACGATCGGTCGAAATTAAGTTTGTGTGAAAAAACATTATGTTTTTCAAGATATCTGACCAAACTCGTCATTTATTCGTTTACTAAACTCCTCATATATAGGCAAAACCCTATAAAGATCGGACCACTATATCATTTTATTTTTAAACATGTCTTGACGAACCTCGGCATTTATTAGTTTTACTAAACTCTTCATATATAGGCAAAATCCTATTAATATCGCCACTATATCATATAGCTGCCACAGGAACGATCGGTCGAAAATTAAATTGTATGAAAAACATTTGTTTTTTTCAAAACTCTTGACAAAACTCGGCATTTATTGTTTTACAATACTCCTTATATATAAGCAAAATCATATTAAGATCGGACTACTATGTCATATCGCTGCCATAGGAACGATCGGCCGAAAATTTAGTTGTTTTATGAATTTATTAGTTTTACTAAACTCCTATATATAGGAAAAATCCTATTAAGATCGGACTGCTATATCATATAGCTGCTATAGGAACAATGGTCGAAAAATTAAGTTTTATGAAGAAACAATTTGTTTTTAAGATATCTTGACCAAACTCGGCATTTATTAGTTTTACTATACTCCTCATATATAGGCAAAATCCTATTAAGATCGGACCACAATATCATATAGCTGCCATAGGAACGATGGGTCGAAAATTAGTTGTTGTAAAAAAAACATTTTATTTTTTTTTAAACTTATCTTGACCAACCTCTGCATTTCTTAGCTTTACTTTACTCCTCATATGCATGTAAAATCCTATTAAGATCGGACAACTATATCATATTAATGCCATAGGAAGAATCGGTCGAAAGTTTACTTTTTGTATGAAAAAACATTTTGTTGTTATCTTGACCAAACTCGGCATTTATTAGTTTTACAATACTCCTCATATATAGGCAAAATCCTATTAAGATCGGACCACAATCATATTAGCTGCCATAGGAACGATGGGTCGAAAATTAAGTTGTTGTATGAAAAAACATTTTATTTTTAAAATATCTTGACCAACCTCGGCATTTATTAGTTTAACTTTACTCCTCATATGCATGTAAAATCCTATTAAGATCGGTCTACTATATCATATAGCTGCCATAGGAACGATCGGTCTAAAATCAACTTTTTGTATGAAAAAAAATTTTGTTTTTAAGATATCTTGACCAAACTCTACAATTATTAGTTTTACTATACTCCTCGTATATATGCAAAATCCTATTAATATCACCCACTATATCGTATAGCTGCAACAGGAACGATCGGTCGAAAATTAAATTGTATGAAAAACATTTTGTTTTTCAAAACTCTTGACAAAACTCGGCATTTATTTGTTTTACAATACTCCTTATATATAAGCAAAATCATATTAAGATCGGACTACTATGTCATATCGCTGCCATAGGAACGATCGGCCGAAAATTTAGTTGTTTTATGAATTTATTAGTTTTACTAAACTCCTATATATAGGAAAAATCCTATTAAGATCGGACTGCTATATCATATAGCTGCCATTGGAACGATCGGTCGAAAATTAAGTTGTATGAAAAAACAATTTATTTCAACATATCTTGACCAAACTCGGCATTTATTAGTTTTACTAAACTCCTCATATGCTTGTAAAATCCTATTAAGATCGGACCACTATATCATATAGCTGCCATAGGAACGATCGGTCGAAAATTAAGTTTTTGTATGAAAAAATACTTTGTTTCAAGATATCTTGACCAAACTCGGCATTTATTAGTTTTACTATATTCCCTAAATATAAGCAAAATCATATTAAGATCGGAACACTATATCATATAGCTGCCATAGGAACGATCGGTCGAAAATTAAGTTGTTTATGAAAAAACATTTTGTTTTCAAGATATCTTGACCAAACTCGGCATTTATTAGTTTTACTATACTCCTCATATGCATGTAAAATCCTATAAAGATCGGACCACTATATCATATAGCTGCCATAGGAACGATCGGTCGAAAATTAAGTTTTTGTATGAAAAAATACTTTGTTTTTCAAGATATCTTGACCAAACTCGGCATTTATTAGTTTTACTATATTCCTTATATATAAGCAAAATCATATTAAGATCGGAACACTATATCATAAAGCTGCCATAGGAACGATCGGCCGAAAATTAAGTTGTTTTATGAATTTATTAGTTTTACTAAACTCCTATATAGGAAAAATCCTATTAAGATCGGACTGCTATATCATATAGCTGCCATTGGAACGATCGGTCGAAATTAAGAAAAAACAATTTATTTTTCAACATATCTTGACCAAACTCGGCATTTATTAGTTTTACTAAACTCTTCATATATAGGCAAAATCCTATTAATATCGCCCACTATATCATATAGCTGCCACAGGAACGATCGGTCGAAAATTAAATTGCTGTATAAAAAACATTTGTTTTTCAAAATTCTTGACAAAACTCGGCATTTATTTGTTTTACTATACTCCTTATATATAAGCAAAATCATATTAAGATCGGACTACTATATCGTATAGCTGCCATAGGAACGATCGGTCGAAAATTAAGATGTTGAAAAAAACATTTTGTTTTTCAAGATGTCTTGACGAAGCTCGGCATTTATTAGTTTAACTGTGCTCCTTATATATATGCAAAATCCTATTAAGATCGGACTACTATATCATATAGCTGGCATGGGAACGATCGGTCGAAAATAAAGTTGTTGTAAGAAAAAACATTTGGTTTTTCAAGATATCTGAGCAACTTCGGCATTTATTAGTTTTACTAAGCTCCTCATATATATGCAAAATTCTATTAAGATCGGATCACTATATTATATAGCTGCCATAGGAACGATCGGTCGAAAATTAAGTTGTAGTATGAAAAACATTTTGTTTTTCAAGATATCTTGACCAAACTCGGCATTTATTAGTTTTACTATTCTCCTTATAAATAAGCCAAATCATATTAAGATCGGACAACTATATCATATAGCTGTCATAGGAACGATCAGTCGAAAATTAAGTTGTTTTAAGAAAAAACATTTTCTTTTTCAAGAAATCTTGACCAAACTCGGCATTTATTAGTTTTACTAAACCCCTCATATAAAGGCAAAATCCTATTAAGATCGGAACACTATATCATATAGCTGCTATAGGAACGATGGGTCGAAAATTAAGTTTTTGTGTGAAAAAACATTTTGTTCTTCAAGATATCTTGACCAAACTCGTCATTTATTCGTTTTACTAAACTCCTCATATATAGGCAAAACCCTATAAAGATCGGACCACTATATCATTTTATTTTTAAACATGTCTTGACGAACCTCGGCATTTATTAGTTTTACTTTACTCCTCATATGCATGTAAAATCCTATTAAGATCGGACAACTATATCATATTAATGCCATAGGAACAATCGGTCGAAAATTTACTTTTTGTATAAAAAAACATTTTGTTTTCAAAGATATCTTGACCAAACTCGGCATTTATTAGTTTTGCTATACTCCTCATATATAGGCAAAATCCTATTAAGATCGGACCACAATATCATATAGCTGCCATAGGAACGATGGGTCGAAAATTAAGTTGTTGTATGAAAAAACATTTTATTTTTAAACATATCTGACCAACCTCGGTACTTATTAGTTTTACTTTACTCCTCATATGCATGTAAAATCCTATTAAGATCGGACAACTATATCATATAGCTGCCATAGGAACGATCGGTCGAAAATTAAGTTTTGTATGAAAAAATACTTTGTTTTTCAAGATATCTTGACCAAACTCGGCATTTATTAGTTTTACTATATTCCTTATATAAGCAAAATCATATTAAGATCGGAACACTATATCATAAAGCTGCCATAGGAACGATCGGCCGAAAATTAAGTTGTTTTATGAATTTATTAGTTTTACTAAACTCCTATATATAGGAAAAATCCTATTAAGATCGGACTGCTATATCATATAGCTGCCATTGGAACGATCGGTCGAAAATTAAGAAAAAACAATTTATTTTTCAACATATCTTGACCAAACTCGGCATTTATTAGTTTTACTAAAACTCTTCATATATAGGCAAAATCCTATTAATATCGCCCACTATATCGTATAGCTGCCACAGGAACGATCGGTCGAAAATTAAATTGCTGTATGCAAAACATTTGTTTTTCAAAACTCTTGACAAAACTCGACATTTATTTGTTTTACTATACTCCTTATATATAAGCGAAATCATATTAAGATCGGACTACTATGTCATATAGCTGCCATAGGAACGATCGGTCCAAAATTAAGTTGTTGAAAAAATCATTTTGTTTTTCAAGATATCTTGACGAAGCTCGGCATTTATTAGTTTAACTGTGCTCCTCATATATATGCAATATCCTATTAAGATCGGACTACTTTATCATATAGCTGGCATGGGAACGATCGGTCGAAAATTAAGTTGTTGTAAGAAAAAACATTTGTTTTTAAGATATCTTGACTAAACTCTACAATTATTAGTTTTACTATACTCCTCGTATATATGCAAAATCTTATTAATATCGCCCACTATATCGTATAGCTGCCACAGGAACGATCGGTCGAAAATTAAATTGTATGAAAAGCATTTTGTTTTTAAAAATTCTTGACAAAACTCGGCATTTATTTGTTTTACTATACTCCTTATATATAAGCGAAATCATATTAAGATCGGACTACTATGTCATATAGCTGCCATAGGAACGATCAGTCCAAAAATTAAGTTGTTGAAAAATCATTTTGTTTTTCAAGATATCTTGACCAAACTCGTCATTTATTAGTTTTACTTTACTCCTCATAGGCATGTAAAATCCTATTAAGATCGGACTGCTATATCATAGAACTGCCATAAGAACGATCGGTCGAAAATTAAGTTGCTGTATGAAAAAAGAATTCTTTCTTAAGATATCTTGACCAAACTCTACAATTATTAGTTCTACTATACTCCTCATATGCATGTAAAATCCTATTAAGATCGGACTACTATATCATATAGCTGGCATGGGAACGATCGGTCGAAAATTAATTTGTAAGAAAAAACATTTGGTTTTTCAAGATATCTGAACAAACTCGGCATTTATTAGTTTTACTAAGCTCCTCATATATATGCAAAATCCTATTAAGATCGGATCACTATATTATATAGCTGTCATAGAAACGATCGGTCGAAAATTAAGTTGTTGAATGAAAAAAACAATTTGTTTTTAAAATATCTTGACCAAATTCTACGATTATTAGTTTTACTATGCTCTTCATATAAATGCAAAATCCTATTCAGATCGGACCACTATATCATATAGCTGCCATAGGAACGATCGGTCGAAAATTAAGTTGTTGTAGGAAAAACATTTATTTTTCAAGATATTTTGACCAAATTCGGCATTTGTTAGTTTTACTATACTCCTCATATATAGCCAAAACCCTATTAAGATCGGACCACTATATCATATAGCTGCAATAGGAACAATTGGTCGAAAATTAAGTTGTTGTGTGGAAAATTTTTGTTTTTCACGATATATGACCAAACTCAGCATTTATTATTTTTACTTTACTTCTCATATATAGGCAAATTAGTATTAAGATCGGAACACTATGTCATATAGCTGCCATAGGAATCATCGGTCGAAAATTAAGTTGTTTTGCGAAAAACATTTTAGTTTTAAACATATCTTGACCAAACTCGGCATTTATTAGTTTTACTATAATTCTCATATGCATGTAAAATCCTATTAAGATCGGACTACTATCTCATATAGCTGCCACAGGAACGATCGGTCGAAAATCACTTTTTGTATGAAAAAACATTTTGTTTTTAAGATATCTTGACCAAACTCTACAATTATTAGTTTTACTGTACTCCTCGTAAGCAAAATCATATTAAGATCGGACTACGATATCATATAGCTGCCATAGAAACGATCGGTCAAATGTATGGAAAAATTTTTTGTTTTTCACGATATCTTGACCAAACTCGGCATTTATTAGTTTTACTATAATTCTCATATGCTTGTAAAATCCCATGAAGATCGGACCACTATATCATATAGCTGCCATAGGAACGATGGGTCGAAAATTAAGTTGTATAAAAAAACTTTTATTTTTAAACATATCTTGACCAACCTCTGCATTTCTTGGTTTTACTTTACTCCTCATATGCATGTAAAATCATATTAAGATCGGACTACTATCTCATATAGCTGCCACAGGAACGATCGCTCGAAAATCAACTTTTTGTATGAAAAACATTTTGTTTATCAAAATATCGTAACTAAACTCGGCATTTATTAGTTTTACTAAGCTCCTTATATATAAGCAAAATCCTATTAAGATCGGATCACTATATTATATAGCTGTCATAGAAACGATCGGTCGAAAATTAAGTTGTTGTATGAAAACCAATTTGTTTTTATGATATCTTGACCAAACTCTACAATTATTAGTTTTACTGTGCTCTTGATATAAATGCAAAATCCTATTCAGTTCGGACCACTATATCATATAGCTGCAATAGGAACGATCGGTCGAAAATTAAGTTGTTGTATGAAAAACAGTTATTTTTTCAAGATATTTTGACCAAATTCGGCATTTGTTAGTTTTACTATACTCCTCATATATAGCCAAAATCCTATTAAGATCGGACCACTATATCATACATAGGATCAATCGGTCGAATATTAACTTTTTGTATGAAAAAACATATTTTTAAGATATCTTGACCAAACTCTACAATTATTAGTTTTTCTGTACTCTTCGTATATATGCAAAATCCTATTAATATCGGACCACTATATCACATAGCCGCCACAGGAACGCTCGGTCGAAAATTAAATTGTTGTATGAAAAACATTTTGTTTTTCCAAATTCATGACCAAACTCGGCATATATTATGTTTACTATACTCCTCATATATAGGCAAAATAATATTAAGATCGGAACACTATGTCATATAGCTGCCATAGGAACGATCGGTCGAAAATTAAGTTGTTGTAGGAAAAACATTTATTTTTTCAAGATATTTTGACCAAACTCTGCGTTTGTTAGTTTTACTATACTCCTCATATATAGGCAAAATCCTATTAAGATCGGACCACTATATCATATAGCTGCAATAGGAACAATTGGTCGAAAATTAAGTTGTTGTGTGGAAAAATTTTTTGTTTTTCACGATATATTGACCAAACTCAGCATTTATTATTTTTACTTTACTTCTCATATGTAGGCAAATTAGTATTAAGATCGGAACGCTATGCCATATAGCTGCCATAGGAATCATCGGTCGAAAATTAAGTTGCTTTGCGAAAAACATTTTATTTTAAGCATATCTTGACCAAACTCGGCATTTATTAGTTTTACTTTAATTCTCATATGCATGTAAAATCCTATTAAGATCGGACTACTATATCATATAGCTGCCATAGGAACGATCGGTCGAAAATGAAGTTTTTGTAAGAAAAAACATTTTGTTTATCAAAATATCGTAACTAAACTCGGCATTTATTAGTTTTACTAGAATTCTCATATGCATGTAAAATCCTATTTAGATCGGACCACTATATCATATAGCTGCCATAGGCACGATCGGTCGAAAATTAACTTTTGTATGAAAAAACATTTTGTTTTTTAGATATCTTGTCCAACCTGTACAATTATTAGCTTTACTATGCTCTTTATATAAATTCAAAATCCTATTCAGATCGGACCACTATATCATATAGCTGCCATAGGAACGATCGGTCGAAAATTAAGTTGTAATATGAAAAACATTTTATTTTTAAACATATCCTGACCAAACTCGGCATTTATTTGTTCTACTATACTCCTCATATGCCTGTAAAATCCTATTAAGATCGGACCACTATATCATATAGCTGCCATAGGACCGATCGGTCGAAAATTAAGTTGTATGAAAAAACATTTTGTTTTTCAGGATATCTTGACCAAACTCGGCATTTATTAGTTTTACTATAATTCTCATATGCATGTAAAATCCTATGAAGATCGGACCACTATATCATATAGCTGCCATAGGAACAATCGGTCGAAAATTAAGTTGTAATATGAAAAACATTTTATTTTTAAACATATCCTGACCAAACTCGGCATTTATTTGTTCTACTATACTCCTCATATGCATGTAAAATCCTATTAAGATCGGACTACTATATCATATAGCTGCCATAGGACCGATCGGTCGAAAATTAAGTTGTATGAAAAAACATTTTGTTTTTCAGGATATCTTGACCAAACTCGGCATTTATTAGTTTTACTATAATTCTCATATGCATGTAAAATCCTATGAAGATCGGACCACTATATCATATAGCTGCCATAGGAACAATCGGTCGAAAATTAAGTTGTAATATGAAAAACATTTTATTTTTAAACATATCCTGACCAAACTCGGCATTTATTTGTTCTACTATACTCCTCATATGGATGTAAAATCCTATGAAGATCGGACTACTATATCATATCATCGGTCAAAATTTAACTTTTTTTATGAACAACATTTTGTTTTAAGATATCTTGACTAAACTCTACAATTATTAGTTTTACTGTACTCCTCGTATATAAGCAAAAACATATTAAGATCGGACTACGATATCATATAGCTGCCATAGAAACGATCGGTCAAATGTATGGAAAAATTTTTTGTTTTTCACGATATCTTGACCAAACTCGGCATTTATTAGTTTTACTATAATTCTCATATGCTTGTAAAATCCTATGAAGATCGGACCACTATATCATATAGCTGCCATAGGAACGATGGGTCGAAAATTAAGTTGTATAAAAAAACATTTTATTTTTAAACATATCTTGACCAACCTCTGCATTTCTTGGTTTTACTTTACACCTCATATGCATGTAAAATCATATTAAGATCGGACTATTATCTCATATAGCTGCCACAGGAACGATCGGTCGAAAATCAACTTTTTGTATGAAAAAACATTTTGTTTTTAAGATATCTTGACCAAACTCTACAATTATTAGTTTTACTATACTCCTCGTATATATGCAAAATCCTATTAATGTCGCCCACTATACCGTATAGCTGCCACAGGAACGATCGGTCGAAAATTAAGTTGTTGTATGAAAAACATTTTGTTTTTCAAAATTCTTGACAAAACTCTGCATATATTTATTTTACTATACTCCTTATATATAAGCAAAATCATATTAAGATCGGACTAATATATCATATAGCTGCCATAGGAACGATCGGTCGAAAATTAAGTTGTTGTAAAAACATTTTGTTTTTCAAGATATCTTGGCGAAGCTCGGCATTTATTAGTTTAACTGTGCTCCTCATATATATGCAAAATCCTATTAAGATCGGACTACTATATCATATAGCTGGCATGGGAACGATCGGTCGAAAATTAAGTTGTTAAAAAAAACATTTTGTTTTTAAGATATCTTGACTATACTCTACAATTATTAGTTTTACTATACTCCTCGTATATATGCAAAATCCTATTAATATCGCGCACTTTATCGTATAGCTGCCACAGGAACGATCGGTCGAAAATAAAATTGTTGTATGAAAAACATTTATTTTTTAAAAATTCTTGACAAAACTCGGCATTTATTTGTTTTACTATACCCCTTATATATAGGCAAAATCCTATTAAGATCGGATCACTATATTATATAGCTGTCATGGAAACGATCGGTCGAAAATTAAGTTGTTGTGTAGCATGCGTACATATGTATATACATACATATGAATAAGGCTGCAACACTTTGTTTTTATGCCAACATAATGCAAACATAAGCAGCGACTTTGTCGCAGCGCGCCTAACGCTAAGTGCCCTCTGCGCAAATTCAAGTGCATACGAAATATGATCCGCACTTGATAGCAACGACCGCCCAAATGGCTAAGTCAGCGTTCTCACGCTTGACCGTCGCTGGGTATACATATGTGCGCGCATGACTCTCTCTGACTCTCTTGTTGTATATAAGCCAAAAAACCATGTATGTAAAACGGCTGCTCACTGCTTCACGGTGGACAGCTCTAACTCCAACAATCATTGAATAAAGAACCATCAAGAAAGTCTGACGTCTTCTAATCAGGCAAATATTACATGGCGACCGTGACAATGGTCTCACTAACCTGCAGTGAATTAAATTTCAAGTGAATACTATGTGTGAAAATACATCCCAAAAACTAGTGGAAAGACAGTCAAGAAGGCTGGCAACAAACAACAACAAACTTCAACAATAACAACAGCAACAGCAGATGACATTTACTACAAGTCTGAAGACCTGTCTCGCCGACTGCGAGGGAACAATATAAGCAGCTTGTGCAGCCAGCACCGGCGCCCCTCCAACAACTGGATCCGACAGCGCTTCCAAGAGCGCATACATTTCTTCATTACAATGCACTGCGTGCATATTTTTTTTCATTGCACTACGATGCATATTTTTTTTTTAATTCTTAAAAACTAATTGTAAAACTGAGCGACATAAAAGTTGCCCGGTTAGAGTGTGGCCTGAAAACCATACAAAAACCCAGGTAGGAAACAATGTAAAAATACAAAAAAAAAAAAATAAAAAAAAAAAGAATATATAGAAGTAAAATGAAGTAAATGAATGATAACAGAATTAGTAAACGTGTTGAAAATCTTGAGTTTGTAGAAAATTTTAAATATATAATATATGTATCACCCGCAAAAATGGGTCTATTAGATGTAAAAGCAGTAGACTCCACTGCCAATGTAATTAACAAAGTAGCAGTAGAAAATCAAGATTCAACAATGATAACAACATTACTGATAATAATAGTAATAATAATGATCCTAAATCTATTTTTCAAAATTTATAAAGTACACAATAAGTGTCTGAAGAAAAAGTATTTGAGTAAAGCAAACGACCTGGATAGGGTCTAAAACAAAAAAAAAATATTAAAATACACGTATTTGTACACATATTTCAATACTAAAGAAAAAAAAAAACATGAAAAGATTTTCTTATAGGGCAGTTATAAAACAGATATGGAATGGCAACAAATAAAAGCCAACCTTCAGGAAATAAAGAAAACCTTTGATAGATCAAACAAATGTCTCTCACAAAATAGAAATATTCTCCCAGAAACTTTAAATAGACACGCAAAGATATTAGTAGACTGCTTTAATGAAGCAAGAATATTAATACATAAAAACAGAGAAAAGCTAAATCAATCACACTGGTCAATAGTATCTAAATTATTGGTGAAATTCAGATCAAATTTATTATCAGTCCAAAGGAGGTACAATCTAGATATATCGATACCGACAATCTTGAACACCCCATTGACAGTAGGAACTAGTGAAGAACCAAATTTAATAGATCAGGAAGACATAGATTCAACAGAAGAAGACGAATCAGAAAGTAACACTGACCCAGAAGTTGAAGAAAAAGATCTACAAGACTTAACTATACCAGCGGTTATAAATTTACCCGAAATAGACGAAGATAATTCCTTGTCAGAATCCGACACGAGCTCCAGCATTGTCGAACAAAAACCAGCAATCATGACGCAAACTAATATTGAATTTATAAACACTGCATCGAGGATTATACCGGATTTCAGCGGTAAAGCTGAAAACCTGCGTAGTTTCATAGATGCATTGGAAATTATAAAAACAATACAGGGCGCGCATGAAAACTTAGCAGTATCTTTAATAAAAACAAAACTAAAAGGACCAGCCAGGAATATAATCAGCAATGAGAATACAATTGATCAGATCATAAATAAACTTAAAACAAATGTAAAGGGCGAGTCAATCGACAATATATCTGCACGATTATTGAATCTTTCCCAGAAAAACAAAACACCCAACGTGTATACCAAGAGATAGAAAAGTTAGCTAAGTCCCTAGAAGGAGCATATATTGAAAAAGAATATACACTAGAACAAGCTAAATCATTAAGTACCAAACAAGCTGTATCAGCAATGAAGAAAAATTGTCTAAACAAAGAAATTAAAGCTGTTATGCGTTCTCGTCAATTCAACAATATGGACGAAGCAATAGCTACATTTATTGAAACAGCCAATGATATAGCAGAAGAAACTAATACTATTATGTATTACCAAAATTACCCACAGCGCGGTGGAAATCGTGGTCGTGGTAATTATAGAGGCCGTAACTATAACAGAGGCGGCCAAGGGTACAATAATAACAATAATCACAACAGCAACAACTCTAGAGGTGGCTCGAACAGAGGCGGCTCAAATAGAGGCAATAATAGAAGTAATAATCAAGTACGAGTAACACAAAGTAGCTCGGAAAACGCTCAAGCCCCCTTGAGCAACAAAACGTAAAAGTTTTTAATATAAATCTAAATCTCAGCAGCATAATTAAAATACAGAATCAAAAAAATAATAAACCATTAACATTACTAATAGATACAGGAGCTAACATATCAATTCTAAAAGATAATAGCATATGCTCTGAAATTAATCAAACCTTCAAAACAAATATTACAGGAATTGGTCAGGGAACAATTCAATCAATTGGACTAGCAACAATTGATTTACTCTTCGATTATTTCATAATCAGTCATGACTTCCAAATAGTTAATAATGAATTCCCCGTACCGTGTGACGGAATCTTGGGACTTGACTTCATTCGAAAATTCGATTGCATATTAGATTATCAAAACGATGAATTAATACTAAAACCACAATTACTTAAATACCAAATACATGTGCCACTCTTACACAATGTTATCGACAATTCAATATTATTGCCAGCAAGGGCGGAAGTAGTGAGAAAAATCACACTTCAGTCAAATGAAGATGCTGTTTTAGTACCAAATCAGGAAATTCATCCTGGGGTATTTATAGCTAACAGCATCGTAAAAAGCAATAATGCAATAGTTCGTATTTTGAATACAACAAATAATAATATAAATATCGAAAATCCTAACATTGAATTCGAATCAATAGAAAATTACGAAATTAAATCGTTCAATAAAAACCAAACCACTAGAACTAATGAAGTCTTAAACAAATTAAAATTCCCAGACCATGTGAAAACAAAACTTACTGAATTATGCACCAAATACAGTGACATATTTGGTTTAGAATCAGAAGCAATTTCGAGTAACAACTTTTACAAACAAAAATTAAGATTAGCAGACAAAACTCCGGTTTACATTAAAAACTATAGAAATGCGGAAACAGAAAAACCAGAAATAAATAGACAAGTAGAAAAATTGATTAAAGATGGTATAGTCGAACCATCTATATCAGAATATAATAGCCCACTTCTCTTAGTTCCTAAGAAATCACTCCCAAATTCAAAAGAAAAAAAATGGCGTCTAGTAGTGGATTATAGGCAAGTAAATAAAAAACTTCTAGCAGATAAATATCCATTACCTAGAATAGAAGAAATCCTAGATCAATTGGGAAGAGCGAAATATTTCTCGTGTCTAGACCTAATGTCTGGCTTCCATCAAATTGAACTAGAAGAAAAATCTAGAAATATAACATCTTTTTCCACGAGCACTGGCTCATATCGCTTCACGCGATTACCATACGGCCTTAAAGTAGCCCCAAATTCATTTATGAGAATGATGCAACTTGCTTTTTCTGGTCTAGAACCATCGCAAGCATTCCTTTATATGGATGTAATTGGTTGTTCTGAAAAGCACATGTTCAAAAATCTAACAAGCATATTCGAGCTTTGTAGAAAACACAACCTTAAATTAAATCCAGAGAAATGTTCATTCTTTATGCACGAGGTAACATACCTTGGCCATAAATGTACGGACCATGGCATCCTTCCAGATGATAAAAAATATGATGTAATTAAAAATTATCCAACCCCAACAGATCCGGATAGTGCACGACGTTTCGTCGCTTTTTGTAACTACTATAGAAGATTCATTAATAATTTCGCACAATACTCACGTCACTTGACAAGACTGTGCAAGAAAAATGTCCAATTCAAATGGACTCAAGAATGTGAAGAATCATTCCAATATCTTAAAAACGCATTAATGAAGCCTACATTATTGCAATACCCTGATTTTAGCAAAGAATTTTGCATAACCACAGATGCAAGTAAACATGCATGTGGTGCAGTACTTACACAAGACTGCAACGGTGCGCAACTACCAATTGCATATGCATCGAGAGCTTTCACGCAGGGAGAAAGTAATAAATCGACTACAGAACAGGAATTAGCAGCTATACACTGGGCAATAAAACACTTCAGACAATATATCTATGGAACGCATTTCTTAGTAAAAACAGATCATAGACCACTAGTATACTTATTTTCTATGAAGAATTCTACTTCAAAGCTGACTAGAATGAGACTAGATTTAGAAGAGTATCAATTTACAGTTGAATACCTCAAGGGGAAGAATAATCATGTTGCGGATGCATTATCTCGCATAAACGTAGAAGACTTAATACAAATGAACCGAAACATATTGATAGTCCAAACAAGGTCATCAAAAAGACAGGAAAACATCTGCGCAGATGAAAAAATTAAAATGCATGATAAAATATACGAGCCCAATGTCTACGAAGTCGTTAGCAATAGCGACGTAAAGAAATTTGTAAAAATAAAAATGAATAATTTCAAATGTTTACTCAAACGAGGCAAACAAATTATTTCACAATTTTCAGTTAAAGATTTATATTCTAATGAAAAATTCGACTTAGGTCAATTTTTTCAAAGGCTTATTGCAGAAGCCGGAATACACAAAATCATTAACATACAGATGTCACCAAGTGAACAAATTTTTCAGTTTGTCACTATAAATGAATTTAAAAATAAGGGCAATAAACATTTATTAAATATAAAAATAGCGCTATTACAAAAAGTGACACAAGTAGACAAAAATGACGAAAGTCAAATTAATGCAATCCTGTTAAGATATCATAACGACCCAATAGAAGGAGGCCATACAGGGATTACGCGTACCCTATCAAAAATAAAGAAACATTACTATTGGCCCAAAATGATACAAACCATAAAAAACTATGTAAAAACGTGTGTAGACTGCCAAAGAGCTAAAACTACAACACATACAAAGGCCCCAATGATAATAACAAATACGCCAAACACAGCTTTTGACACTGTTTTAATTGATACCATCGGCCCAGTACCTCGAACCGAGAATGGCAATGAGTATGCAATAACTATAATATGCGACCTTACAAAATATCTAGTTTCAATACCAGTAACAGATAAAAGCGCAAAAACAGTAGCCAAAGCAATATTTGAATCATTTATACTAAAGTATGGTCCTATGAAGACGTTCATAACAGACATGGGTACTGAGTATAAAAATTCACTTATTAATGACTTGTGCAAATATATGAAGATAAGTAATATATTATCAACAGCACATTATCACCAGACTTTAGGAACGGTAGAAAGAAGTCATCGAACATTCAATATAGACAAAAATGATTGGGATGAATGGTTGAATTACTTCACATATTGTTTTAACACTACCCCATCAACAGTACATGACTACTGTCCTTATGAACTTGTTTACGGTAAACTACCAAGACAATTTACAGAATTTAACACTTTTTCACAAATAGATCCTATATACAATTTAGACGATTATGCAAAAGAGTTTAAATTTAAATTACAAATAGCATATAAAAGAGCAATTTCTATGATTGAAATAGAAAAACAAAAACGTAAAATAGAATATGATAAAAAAGTTAATGACTTAAAGTTAGAAAGAGGAAACTTAGTACTACTTAAGAATGACTCAGGTCATAAGCTAGATAATCAATATTTAGGACCCTACAAGATAATAAAAATAGAAGATAATAACAATATTGTAATCGATATTGGAAAAAAGAAACCTCAGAAAGTCAATAAGAATAGGCTAAAGTTATTCAAAAACTAATTTGAAAAAAAAAAAAAAAAAAAAAAAATTGTTTACGTATAAAAACAAAAACAAAATTTTACTATTTTTCTATTTTATTGAAATACATGTACTTTATAAGAACAAAAATAAAACATACATTAATATACATGAATTAAAACAACATACACATAAATTAAAAATAACTACATAAATTACGTTATTTTTTTTAAAAGGAGGAGATGTAGCATGCGTACATATGTATATACATACATATGAATAAGGCTGCAACACTTTGTTGTTATGCCAACATAATGCAAACATAAGCAGCGACTTTGTCGCAGCGCGCCTAACGCTAAGTGCCCTCTGCGCAAATTCAAGTGCATACGAAATATGATCCGCACTTGATAGCAACGACCGCCCAAATGGCTAAGTCAGCGTTCTCACGCTTGACCGTCGCTGGGTATACATATGTGCGCGCATGACTCTCTCTGACTCTCTTGTTGTATATAAGCCAAAAAACCATGTATGTAAAACGGCTGCTCACTGCTTCACGGTGGACAGCTCTAACTCCAACAATCATTGAATAAAGAACCATCAAGAAAGTCTGACGTCTTCTAATCAGGCAATAATTACAGTTGAATGAAAAAACAATTAGTTTTTAAATATCTTGACCAAACTCTACGATTATTAGTTTTACTATGCTCTTCATATAAATGCAAAATCCTATTCAGATCAGACCACTATATCATAAAGGTGCCATAGGAACGATCGGTCGAAAATCAACTTTTTGTATGAAAAAACATTTTGTTTTTAAGATATCTTGACCAAACTCTACAAATATTAGTTTTACTATACTCCTCGTATATATGCAAAATCCTATTAATATCGCCCACTATATCGTATAGCTGCCACAGGAACGATCGGTCGAAAATTAAATTGTTGTATGAAAAACATTTTGTTTTTCAAAATTCTTGACAAAACTCGGCATTTATTTGTTTTACTATAATCCTTATATATAAGCAAAATCATATTAAGATCGGACAACTATATCATATAGCTGCAATAGGAACGATCACTCGAAAATTAAGTTGTTTTATGAAAAAACATTTTGTTTTCAAGAAATCTTGACCAAACTCGGCATTTATTAGTTTTACTAAACTCTCCATATAAAGGCAAAATCCTATTAAGTTCGGACCACTATATCATATAGCTGCCATAGGAACGATCGGTCGAAAATTAAGTTGTAAGAAAAAACATTTGGTTTTTCAAGATATCTTGAACAAACTCTGCATTTATTAGTTTTACTAAGCTCCTCATATATATGCAAAATCATATTAAGGTCGGACTACTATATCGCAAAGCTGCCATAGGAACGATCGGTCGAAAGATATCTTGACGAAGATCGGCATTTATTAGTTTAACTGTGCTCCTCATATATATGCAAAATCCTATTAAGAGCGGATCACTATATTATATAGCTATCATAGAAACGATCGGTCGAAAATTAAGTTGTTGAATAAAAAAAACAATTTGTTTTTAAAATATCTTGACCAAACTCTACGATTATTAGTTTTACTATGCTCTTCATATAAACGCAAAATCCTATTCAGATCGGACCACTATATCATATAGCTGCCATAGGCACGATCGGTCGAAAATTAACTTTTTGTATGAAAAAACATTTTGTTTATTAGATATCTTGTCCAAACTCTACAATTATTAGTTTTACTATGCTCTTCATATAAATGCAAAATCCTATTCAGATCGGACCACTATATCATATAGCTGCCATAGGAACGATCGGTCGAAAATTAAGTTGTTTTATGAAAAAACATTTTGTTTTTCAAGAAATCTTAACCAAACTCGTCATTTATTAGTTTTACTAAACTCCTCTAATATAGCCAAAACCCTATAAAGATCGGACCACTATATCATTTTATTTTTAAGCATGTCTTGACGAACCTCGGCATTTATTAGTTTTACTATTCTCCTTATAAATAAGCAAAATCATATTAAGATCGGACAACTATATCATATAGCTGCCATAGGAACGATCGGTCGAAAATTAAGTTTTTGTAAGAAAAAACATTTTGTTTATCAAAATATCGTAACTAAACTCGGCATTTATTAGTTTTACTAAGCTCCTTATATATAAGCAAAATCCTATTAAGATCGGATCACTATATTATATAGCTGTCATAGAAACAATCGGTCGAAAATTAAGTTGTTGTATGAAAACCAATTTGTTTTTATGATATCTTGACCAAACTCTACAATTATTAGTTTTACTATGCTCTTGATATAAATGCAAAATCCTATTCAGTTCGGACCACTATATCATATAGCTGCCATAGGAACGATCGGTCGAAAATTAAGTTGTTGAATGAAAAACAGTTATTTTTTCAAGATATTTTGACCAAATTCGGCATTTATTAGTTTTACTATACTCCTCATATATAGCTAAAATCCTATTAAGATCGGACCACTATATCATACATAGGAACAATCGGTCGAAAATTAACTTTTTGTATGAAAAAACATATTTTTAAGATATCTTGACCAAACTCTACAATTATTAGTTTTTCTGTACTCTTCGTATATATGCAAATTCCTATTAATATCGGACCACTATATCACATAGCCGCCACAGGAACGATCGGTCGAAAATTAAATTGTTGTATGAAAAACATTTTGTTTTTCCAAATTCTTGACCAAACTCGGCACTTATTATTTTTACTATACTCCTCATATATAGGCAAAATAATATTAAGATCGGAACACTATGTCATATAGCTGCCATAGGAACGATCGGTCGAAAATTAAGTTGTTTTATTAAAAACATTTTATTTTTGAAGATATCTTGACCTAACTCGGCATTTATTAGTTTTACTAGAATTCTCATATGCATGTAAAATCCTATTATGATCGGACCACTATATCATATAGCTGCCATAGGCACGATCGGTCGAAAATTAACTTTTTGTATGAAAAAACATTTTGTTTTTTAGATATCTTGTCCAACCTGTACAATTATTAGCTTTACTATGCTCTTATATAAATGCAAAATCCTATTCAGATCGGACCACTATATCATATAGCTGCCATAGGAACGATCGGTCGAAAATCAACTTTTTGTATGAAAAAACATGTTCACACAAGAAGTGTATCCGACAGTCGCCATCCAACCGCCATGTAACTCCGGAAACAGTACACGGAACATGTACTGAAATTTCACCACACGTATACTAATACACTGGTACTCTTGTAATGTACTCTGAAAAAATGAAATAGATGAAAAATAACCTTCAAGCTAACAAAACGTGTTTTTCCTTCAAACCTAAAATAAATTTGTGCAGAGCAGAAACGCTCCCCCAACGACGATTCATTCTATAGAACTTCACCTGGAAGCCCTGCGGACGCCCTACTACAACATTTGGTCCTTCGAGCCGGATACTTCTACAACGTTTGGTATATCCAGTTCGCCCCAGCAAGCATTGGTGGATCTGCAAGAAAAGGTTCCAGGAACAGCCATAAATTCGAACAAGATAAGTAGCAGTGCACCTACCTCAACTTGTCCATTGCCAAATTTCCGGCAACTCCAGTTAATTAATTCCTTTGTGTGTCTGAACATATTTTTTTTCGCTTCACATTGTCCGTGGTTAAAGCGAGGGGCAATTGTATTTAAAAAATTCAACAAAAAAAACCCGCAGATAAAATATTGTTCGTGGCCATTAAGGCGTCTAAAAAGTGATAAATATTGAAAGAAATAAAACAGAAAGTGACTCCGATAAGGTCGCCATATTGGTGTCTGTCATATATATATACATATATGTACAAGTGCATACCCAAAAATTTAACCGATCGCCATATTGATGTACGCAAGTACATCCAGACATATCTGCACACATAGGCTTTCGCTCCGTTGAACAACAAGTGTATGCGCTTCTCCATTCCAACCTTCACCAAAGAATCACACACTAAATACATATATAAAAACACACAATTCTAATTGGTATTTAATTAAATAAAACCACACTGTGCAAATTCACCTGCATGTATACACACACACATCCTATTATATGTGTATCGTTTGTTATTTTTCCTCCACAGCAGCTTCAATATTAATTTATATATTTATTTTTACCAATTAATTGGCAAGTGTGAAACGTAAACAAACAACAGGGTTGTAAAGTGTCAAGATCGGTTTTCGATAAACTGATTCTGTGAAACTTTTATATTTTGTATGTTTCCACCTTGCCATTGAGCTGCGTTTACTTAATAAAATACAAACATATACATTACTTTTTCTTATTCTTATAAAAAATTTATAAAACATAATTATAAGTTAAGACGTTTCCAAGTTGCGTATTAAATCGAATATCCGTGCGATTTTTTATTAAAATAACAATTTATCACAAGTAATTCTATGACAACAAACCTTTTCGTTGAGCTGCGTTTAGAATAAACGTGCTTCTTCTTGAGCTCAACCATCAATAAGCAATAAGCGATAAGCATCATTTTTTGCGCGATCCGTTTCCACCACACGGCCGCTTTGTCAAAAGAGAATAAATCCTTTTCTCTGGTGTTTCAATAAAGAAATAATTAGATTTTTTTCTCAATTAAAGGAAACTAAATAAGAATCAATTTGGTAAATTATTAGTAAAATAATTAATTTAACAAAATTTTCCGATTTCGTTGGACTCAATAGTGCACACCATTTCGGTCATTCCATTTTATTCTGATATCTCGATTCCATCGTTCCTGTGCCATTTCTTATTCCGTTTTCTCTCTGCTGATTCAAATTATTTGTATTTGATCACATTTCACCTGGTTAGTACAATTTTTGGCTCTGTGAAGAGCCTAGTATGCCAATCGGTGGTGATCAAAACAGCCAAAAACGACTCACAGCACCGTCCGTCAAGGAGTCAAAGCGACCTTTAACCTCACCTAGAGCAGTTTTCGGGAAACTCAAGGTCGAGAGTACCAGCACAACCGTCCGCAAGACTGTGAGTCCGATTCCAACAAGAGATATTACCCCAAAAATTACCCGTTCGACTACGCAAAAAATGCAGAAGTCAAGCGAAATGGCACTGAACGACTTCGTTTCTATAACTGACCGACTAGGCCAGTTTGAAGTGAAGATCAATGACGCAGCGGACAGTGACGTGTCACTGTTCACTCTCCAAGTCCGACGAGATCAGATTAAAACTTTATGGGAAAAGGTAGAACGCGAGTACGAGTTATGTTCCAAAGCTCTCAACCAAAGCGCTTGCAGCAGCAGTGACCTGGTGGCTATGCAAGCTAAATATGATTACTCGTACTCCGTTTACGAGCGATGTGCGGCTCAACTAAGCGAAAAAATAGAAAGATCCACGGCGTTAAATAGACAAGCTGAGCAACCCCCCTCCAACTTCTCCATGTCCAGGGGTTGCAGTCTCCCGCCATGCGACACTGAAGTTTTCAGTGGGGATTACCTACGCTGGCCTACTTTCAGAGACTTGTTTACAGCTGTTTATATTAACAATCCAAGATTGACGCCGGTGGAAAAATTGTTCCATCTTAATTCCAAAACCAGCGGCGAAGCTAGAGCAATTGTCTCCAAGTCCCCGCTCACGAATGACGGCTTTCAGTCAGCGTGGGCGAGCCTGACGGAGAGATTTGAGAATAAGCGACTATTAGTCAATAGTCAATTGAAAATTCTTTTCAATCTCCCCTCAGCAACACAAGAGTCTGGAGCCGCCCTTAAAGAGCTTCAGGGCACAATCCAGGGATGTTTAACGGCTCTCGACTTGTCCAGGGTGAGCACCGAAAATTGGGATTGTCTGCTAATTTTCTTGTGCTCCTCTAAATTGCCTAAGCTCACGCTGTCGTTATGGGAACAATCGCTCCACGATAAGGCAGAGATCCCTCAATGGTCCGAGATGAATTTATTTCTGATCGACCGATATCGCACCTTGGAGGCGATAGAAGATGTACGACCTACCGCACATACGCCACTCCAGTCCAAACCCACAAGAAAAGAGTCCAACCACCTGAGAACCTTCGAAGCAACAGTGACTGCAAAGCCACAGCACTGCAAATTGTGTCAGAAGGAAAACCATCCCGTGCGTCTATGCCCGCGTTTTCTACAAATGTCCGTACCCGAGAGAGTTTCCGTCATTAAGCAACAAAAGCTGTGCTTAAACTGCTTCGCCAGACAGCACCAGTTGAAAGACTGCACCAGCGCACATAGTTGTTTCACGTGCAAGGGACGTCACAACACGCTACTCCACCGTGACAGACCCCAGGTGCCCTCAGCTTCCACAACACCAATAGCTTTGAACCCTCCTTCACCAATACAGTCCACTTCTACTTCAACCCAAGCTACCGTTCAAAACTATTTTTCCGCAAACTCACATGGTGTTCTCCTCGGCACGGCTGTCATCCAAGTGTGTCATTTGGGCACAAAGTATACAGCCCGGGCATTAATCGACTCTGGGTCTGAAGCGACCTTTATTTCAGAGCGATTGTTCAAAAGGGTTAAACTTCCTTATCAACCCGTCGACGCACAGGTCTCCGGTTTGAATCAAGCCATTTCGGCTCAACCTCAAAAACTTTGCCATTTTAATATTGGTTCTCCTATAAAGCCCAGGGTTCATATTGAAACCTCGGCTTATGTTCTTCCAAAGCTGGCAGGCAATTTGCCCTCCTACACCATCCCCCAAACTGCTTTGGAAGAACTTCCAAAATTACACTTGGCCGATGTGCTTCTCGGCGCCGATATCCTCCCATCCATATTGTTAGGTGGCTCCTATCCCAACATATGTGGCACTCTCCTTGGTCAAGAAACGATTTTCGGCTGGATCCTTACAGGCCCCGTTTCTAAGACCAGTGCCAAATTTGTCGCATCCTTTTCGACTCAAGTCTCGCTGAATCCAAATGCGAGCTTGGATAAACTGCTCACAAAATTTTGGGAGGTGGAGGATATTCCAGTTAAGCTGGAAAAGGAATCCGACCTTTTTTGTGAGCGCAATTTTCAAAAAACCACTAAAAGGGATAAAAACGGCAGATACTTGGTCACACTGCCATTCAAGAATTCCGATCACATCCAGTTAGGCCATTCAAGGTCCATCGCACTAGCTCAATTTCTACGAAATGAGAATCGTCTGGCAAAAAATGCCCCCCTTAAGGAGCAGTACGATGCGGTGATCCAGGAATATCTGGACTTAGGTCACATGCGACAAGTCCCTCCAAGCAATGGTTCAGATAACTTTTATCTACCACACCATGCTGTTCACAAGCCTGACAGCACCACGACCAAGCTCCGCGTAGTATTTAACGCCTCCCACCCGTCATTGAATGGTAAAAGTCTGAACGATGTGCTACATGCAGGGCCCGTTCTGCAATCCGACTTAACCATTCAAATTCTAAGATGGCGCTTCTTCCGATATGTGTTCAATGCCGATATCACAAAAATGTATCGGCAAATACTTGTGCATCCCAACCACACGCCCTATCAGAGAATTCTGTTCCGAACAAAGGACAACGAGCTTCGTGACTTCGAACTCAGCACAGTCACGTTTGGAGTTAACTGTGCCCCCTTTTTGGCAATCCGGGTACTACATCAGCTATCTGATGACGTTCGTTCGCTCTATCCCTTAGCAAGTCATATTATCGCAAACAATATGTATGTCGACGATGTACTAGCGGGAGCCCATTCCAAATCAACAGCAGATCAAGCAATTGCAGAACTCCGCAAGGCCCTTGAATCTGCCGGGTTTCCCTTGCGAAAATGGACATCCAATGAAAAGGACTTGCTAAGAGCGATTCCCAAGGACCACTTGCTTCACGCCGACTTTTTAGAGATCGAGGAAGCCTGTTCGGCAAAGACTCTCGGGATTAGATGGAAAGCTGACACCGATCAGTTCTTTTTCGCTCCATCCGAGCTAACAGCCAAACAGTCCGTCTCCAAACGTGAAGTCCTTTCACAGATTGCCAAACTGTTCGACCCAGCAGGTTGGCTGGGTCCAGTCATTATCCAGGCAAAAATATTCATGCAGGAGATCTGGCTCCAAGAACTGGGCTGGGACGATCCGCTACCTGAGAGTCTTCTCATTAAGTGGAATTTATTTCTGCAAGAGTTTCCGGGCCTCAGTGCGATTCGCATCCCTAGATGGGTCGAATTCCGCCCACAGGGGACTATCCAATACCATGGGTTTTGTGACGCTTCGCAGCGTGCATATGGGGCCGCCATTTACGTGCGCACTGAGATACAAGATCGCATCTCAGTACATCTCCTAACAGCGAAAACGAGGGTCGCTCCGGTCAAGACGATATCCTTGCCACGACTAGAGCTGTGCGGAGCAGCACTTCTGTCCGAGTTATATGCTGCACTCAGTCCCCAGCTACCTTCCGCTGGCGGCGACTGGTTCTATTGGACAGATTCCACAATTGTGCTAGCTTGGCTTCATAAGCCACCATGCGCCTGGACTACCTTTGTAGCAAACAGAGTCGCAAAAATTACTCAGGCCACCGACTCCAATAAATGGTCCCATGTACGATCCGAGTACAATCCAGCGGACCTAGCGAGCAGAGGTGCCCCACCACACGCGTTAGTCAACAATGAGCTGTGGTGGCACGGGCCAGAATGGTTACGCCTACCTCAGAACCAATGACCCATTCCTTCAGATCCCCTCCCAGATACGACAATAGAGCAACGTACGATTAAGGTAAACCTCGTAAACACGGCTCCCTCATTTTCTTTCCTCGAGCGCTTCTCCAAGTTCGATCGAGCCCTGCGAGTGTTAGCCTACATCTATCGCTTTTTCAAGCGTTGCAAACGATTGTCGCTCCCGTCAACTATGGAAATTGACAGCAACGAGATTTCTTATGCACAAGAAAAACTCATTCTCCTGACCCAGAGACAAGCATACTCGTCAGAGTACACTTGCTTGAGCACGAAAAAACAGCTCACTTCCAGCAAAATCCTTAATTTGAACCCCTTTTTAGATGGTAAGGGAATTATTCGAGCATGTGGTCGTGTAAGAGCGGCCGAAGCACTCGGCTACGATGAGCGGCATCCAATCATACTGTCATACACATGTGCATATTCGCGTCTCTTGACCGCTTTCACCCATCTTATATCCTTGCATGGAGGCAACCAGCTCATGATGCGTTTAATACGATCACAGTACTGGATTCCAAAGCTGAAGGTGTTGGTCAAATCCACAATTCATTCCTGCAAAATCTGCGTCATCCGAAAAAAGAAATTGCAAACGCAGCTCATGGGCGACTTGCCTGTGGAGAGAGTCACATTCTCTCGACCGTTCACTCACACAGGAGTCGATTTTGCAGGCCCCTTCGATGTAAAAAATTACACAGGTCGAGCCTGTCTTATTACGAAAGGCTACGTGTGCGTCTTTGTGTGCTTCAGCACCAAAGCCATCCACCTAGAAGCTACATCTGACCTGACCACAGAAAGATTCCTAGCGGCATTTGCGAGATTTGTGGCACGACGAGGGTGCCCAAGTCGGTCGAAAAGTAAGTAGTATAAAAAACATTTTGTTTTTCAAGATATCTTGACCAAACTCGGCATTTATTAGTTTTACTATAATTCTCATATGCATGTAAAATCCTATTAAGATCGGACTACTATATCATATAGCTGCCATAGGAACGATCGGTCGAAAATCAACTTTTTGTATGAAAAAACATTTTGTTTTTAAGATATCTTGACCAAACTCTACAAATATTAGTTTTACTATACTCCTCGTATATATGCAAAATCCTATTAATATCGCCCACTATATCGTATAGCTGCCACAGGAACGATCGGTCGAAAATTAAATTGTTGTATGAAAAACATTTTGTTTATCAAAATTCTTGACAAAACTCGGCATTTATTTGTTTTACTATACTCCTTATATATAAGCAAAATCATATTAAGATCGGACTACTATATCGTATAGCTGCCATAGGAACGATCGGTCGAAAATTAAGTTGTTGAAAAAACATTTTGTTTATCAAAATTCTTGACAAAACTCGGCATTTATTTGTTTTACTATACTCCTTATATATAAGCAAAATCATATTAAGATCGGACTACTATATCGTATAGCTGCCATAGGAACGATCGGTCGAAAATTAAGTTGTTGAATAAAAAAAACAATTTGTTTTTAAAATATCTTGACCAAACTCGGCATTTATTAGTTTTACTAAACTCCTCATATAAAGGCAAAATCCTATTAAGTTCGGACCACTATATCATATAGCTGCCATAGGAACGATCGGTCGAAAATCAAGTTTTTGTGTGAAAAAACATTTTGTTTTTCAAGATATCTTGACCAAACTCGTCATTTATTAGTTTTACTAAACTCCTCATATATAGCCAAAACCCTATAAAGATCGGACTACTGTATCATTTTATTTTTAAACATGTCTTGACGAATTATTAGTTTTACTTTATTCCTCATATGCATGTAAAATCCTATTAAGATCGGACAACTATATCATATAAATGCCATAGGAACAATCGGTCGAAAATTTACTTTTTGTATGAAAAAACATTTTGTTTTCAAAGATATCTTGACCAAACTCGGCATTTATTAGTTTTACTATACTCCTCATATATAGGCAAAATCCTATTAAGATCGGACCACAATATCATGTAGCTGCCATAGGAACGATCGGTGGAAAATTAAATTGTTGTATGAAAAACATTTTGTTTTTCAAAATTCTTGACAAAACTCGGCATTTATTTGTTTTACTATACTCCTTATATATAAGCAAAATCATATTAAGATCGGACAACTATGTCATATAGCTGCCATAGGAACGATCGGTCCAAAAATTAAGTTGTTGAAAAAATCATTTTGTTTTTCAAGATATCTTGAAGCTCGGCATTTATTATTTTAACTGTGCTCCTCATATATATGCAAATCCTATTAAGATCGGACCACTATATCATATAGCTGCCATAGGAACGATCGGTAGAAAATTAAGTTGTATGAAAAAACAATTTATTTTTCAACATATCTTGACCAAACTCGGCATTTATTAGTTTTACTAAACTCCTCATATATAGGCAAAATCCTATTAAGATCGGACTACTATATCATAAAGCTGCCATAGGAACGATCGGTCGAAAATCAACTTTTTGTATGAATAAACATTTTGTTTTTAAGATATCTTGACCAAACTCTACAAATATTAGTTTTACTATACTCCTCGTATATATGCAAAATTCTATTAATATCGCCCACTATATCGTATAGCTGCCACAGGAACGATCGGTCGAAAATTAAATTGTTGTATGAAAAACATTTTGTTTTTCAAAATTCTTGACAAAACTCGGCATTTATTTGTTTTACTATAATCCTTATATATAAGCAAAATCACATTAAGATCGGACTACTATATCGCAAAGCTGCCATAGGAACGATCGGTCGAAAGATATCTTGATGAAGCTCGGCATTTATTAGTTTAACTGTGCTCCTCATATATATGCAAAATCCTATTAAGATCAGACTACTATATCATATAGCTGGCATGGGAACGATCGGTTGAAAATTAAGTTGTTGTAAGAAAAAACATTTGGTTTTTCAAGATATCTTGAGCAAACTCGGCATTTATTAGTTTTACTATTCTCCTTATAAATAAGCAAAATCATATTAAGATCGGACAACTATATCATATAGCTGCCATAGGAACTATCGGTCGAAAATTAAGTTGTAAGAAAAAACATTTGGTTTTTCAAGATATCTTGAACAAACTCTGCATTTATTAGTTTTACTAAGCTCCTCATATATATGCAAAATCATATTAAGATCGGACTACTATATCGCAAAGCTGCCATAGGAACGATCGGTCGAAAGATATCTTGACGAAGCTCGGCATTTATTAGTTTAACTGTGCTCCTCATATATATGCAAAATCCTATTAAGATCGAATCAATATATTATATAGCTATCATAGAAACGATCGGTCGAAAATTAAGTTGTTGAATAAAAAAAACAATTTGTTTTTAAAATATCTTGACCAAACTCTACGATTATTAGTTTTACTATGCTCTTCATATAAACGCAAAATCCTATTCAGATCGGACCACTATATCATATAGCTGCCATAGGCACGATCGGTCGAAAATTAACTTTTTGTATGAAAAAACATTTTGTTTTTTAGATATCTTGTCCAAACTCTACAATTATTAGTTTTACTATGCTCTTCATATAAATGCAAAATCCTATTCAGATCGGACCACTATATCATATAGCTGCCATAGGAACGATCGGTCGAAAATTAAATTGTTGTATGAAAAAACATTTTGTTTTTCAAGAAATCTTGACCAAACTCGTCATTTATTGTTTTACTAAACTCCTCATATATAGGCAAAACCCTATAAAGATCGGACCACTATATCATTTTATTTTTAAACATGTCTTGACGAACCTCGGCATTTATTAGTTTTACTATTCTCCTTGTTCACACAAGAAGTGTATCCGACAGTCGCCATCCAACCGCCATGTAACTCCGGAACCAGTACACGGAACATGTACTGAAATTTCACCACACGTACACTAATACACTGGTACTCTTGTAATGTACTCTGAGAAAATGAAATAGATGAAAATTAACCTTCAAGCTAACAAAACGTGTTTTTCTTCAAACCTAAAATAAATTTGTGCAGAGCAGAAACGCTCCCCCAACGACGATTCATTCTATAGAACTTCACCTGGAAGCCCTGCGGACGCCCTACTACAACATTTGGTCCTTCGAGCCGGATACTTCTACAACGTTTGGTATATCCAGTTCGCCCCAGCAAGCATTGGTGGATCTGCAAGAAAAGGTTCCAGGAACAGCCATAAATTCGAACAAGATAAGTAGCAGTGCACCTACCTCAACTTGTCCATTGCCAAATTTCCGGCAACTCCAGTTAATTAATTCTTTTGTGTGTCTGAACATATTTTTTCGCTTCACATTGTCCGTGGTTAAAGCGAGGGGCAATTGTATTTAAAAAAAAAAAATTCAACAAAAAAAACCCGCAGATAAAATATTGTTCGTGGCCATTAAGGCGTCTAAAAAGTGATAAATATTAAAAGAAATAAAACAGAAAGTGACTCCGATAAGGTCGCCATATTGGTGTCTGTACATATATATATACATATATGTACAAGTGCATACCCAAAAATTTAACCGATCGCCATATTGATGTACGCAAGTACATCCAGACATATCTGCACACATAGGCTTTCGCTCCGTTGAACAACAAGTGTATGCGCTTCTCCATTCCAACCTTCACCAAAGAATCACACACTAAATACATATATAAAAACACACAATTCTAATTCGTATTTAATTAAATAAAACCACACTGTGCAAATTCACCTGCATGTATACACACACACATCCTATTATATGTGTATCGTTTGTTATTTTTCCTCCACAGCAGCTTCAATATTAATTTATATATTTATTTTTACCAATTAATTGGCAAGTGTGAAACGTAAACAAACAACAGGGTTGTAAAGTGTCAAGATCGGTTTTCGATAAACTGATTCTGTGAAACTTTTATATTTTGTATGTTTCCACCTTGCCATTGAGCTGCGTTTACTTAATAAAATACAAACATATACATTACTTTTTCTTATTCTTATAAAAAATTTATAAAACATAATTATAAGTTAAGACGTTTCCAAGTTGCGTATTAAATCGAATATCCGTGCGATTTTTTATTAAAATAACAATTTATCACAAGTAATTCTATGACAAAAACCTTTTCGTTGAGCTGCGTTTAGAATAAACGTGCTTCTTCTTGAGCTCAACCATCAATAAGCAATAAGCGATAAGCATCATTTTTTGCGCGATCCGTTTCCACCACACGGCCGCTTTGTCAAAAGAGAATAAATCCTTTTCTCTGGTGTTTCAATAAAGAAATAATTAGATTTTTTTCTCAATTAAAGGAAACTAAATAAGAATCAATTTGGTAAATTATTAGTAAAATAATTAATTTAACAAAATTTTCCGATTTCGTTGGACTCAATAGTGCACACCATTTCGGTCATTCCATTTTATTCTGATATCTCGATTCCATCGTTCCTGTGCCATTTCTTATTCCGTTTTCTCTCTGCTGATTCAAATTATTTGTATTTGATCACATTTCACCTGGTTAGTACAATTTTTGGCTCTGTGAAGAGCCTAGTATGCCAATCGGTGGTGATCAAAACAGCCAAAAACGACTCACAGCACCGTCCGTCAAGGAGTCAAAGCGACCTTTAACCTCACCTAGAGCAGTTTTCGGGAAACTCAAGGTCGAGAGTACCAGCACAACCGTCCGCAAGACTGTGAGTCCGATTCCAACAAGAGATATTACCCCAAAAATTACCCGTTCGACTACGCAAAAAATGCAGAAGTCAAGCGAAATGGCACTGAACGACTTCGTTTCTATAACTGACCGACTAGGCCAGTTTGAAGTGAAGATCAATGACGCAGCGGACAGTGACGTGTCACTGTTCACTCTCCAAGTCCGACGAGATCAGATTAAAACTTTATGGGAAAAGGTAGAACGCGAGTACGAGTTATGTTCCAAAGCTCTCAACCAAAGCGCTTGCAGCAGCAGTGACCTGGTGGCTATGCAAGCTAAATATGATTACTCGTACTCCGTTTACGAGCGATGTGCGGCTCAACTAAGCGAAAAAATAGAAAGATCCACGGCGTTAAATAGACAAGCTGAGCAACCCCCCTCCAACTTCTCCATGTCCAGGGGTTGCAGTCTCCCGCCATGCGACACTGAAGTTTTCAGTGGGGATTACCTACGCTGGCCTACTTTCCGAGACTTGTTTACAGCTGTTTATATTAACAATCCAAGATTGACGCCGGTGGAAAAATTGTTCCATCTTAATTCCAAAACCAGCGGCGAAGCTAGAGCAATTGTCTCCAAGTCCCCGCTCACGAATGACGGCTTTCAGTCAGCGTGGGCGAGCCTGACGGAGAGATTTGAGAATAAGCGACTATTAGTCAATAGTCAATTGAAAATTCTTTTCAATCTCCCCTCAGCAACACAAGAGTCTGGAGCCGCCCTTAAAGAGCTTCAGGGCACAATCCAGGGATGTTTAACGGCTCTCGACTTGTCCAGGGTGAGCACCGAAAATTGGGATTGTCTGCTAATTTTCTTGTGCTCCTCTAAATTGCCTAAGCTCACGCTGTCGTTATGGGAACAATCGCTCCACGATAAGGCAGAGATCCCTCAATGGTCCGAGATGAATTTATTTCTGATCGACCGATATCGCACCTTGGAGGCGATAGAGATGTACGACCTACCGCACATACGCCACTCCAGTCCAAACCCACAAGAAAAGAGTCCAACCACCTGAGAACCTTCGAAGCAACAGTGACTGCAAAGCCACAGCACTGCAAATTGTGTCAGAAGGAAAACCATCCCGTGCGTCTATGCCCGCGTTTTCTACAAATGTCCGTACCCGAGAGAGTTTCCGTCATTAAGCAACAAAAGCTGTGCTTAAACTGCTTCGCCAGACAGCACCAGTTGAAAGACTGCACCAGCGCACATAGTTGTTTCACGTGCAAGGGACGTCACAACACGCTACTCCACCGTGACAGACCCCAGGTGCCCTCAGCTTCCACAACACCAATAGTTTTGAACCCTCCTTCACCAATACAGTCCACTTCTACTTCAACCCAAGCTACCGTTCAAAACTATTTTTCCGCAAACTCACATGGTGTTCTCCTCGGCACGGCTGTCATCCAAGTGTGTCATTTGGGCACAAAGTATACAGCCCGGGCATTAATCGACTCTGGGTCTGAAGCGACCTTTATTTCAGAGCGATTGTTCAAAAGGGTTAAACTTCCTTATCAACCCGTCGACGCACAGGTCTCCGGTTTGAATCAAGCCATTTCGGCTCAACCTCAAAAACTTTGCCATTTTAATATTGGTTCTCCTATAAAGCCCAGGGTTCATATTGAAACCTCGGCTTATGTTCTTCCAAAGCTGGCAGGCAATTTGCCCTCCTACACCATCCCCCAAACTGCTTTGGAAGAACTTCCAAAATTACACTTGGCCGATGTGCTTCTCGGCGCCGATATCCTCCCATCCATATTGTTAGGTGGCTCCTATCCCAACATATGTGGCACTCTCCTTGGTCAAGAAACGATTTTCGGCTGGATCCTTACAGGCCCCGTTTCTAAGACCAGTGCCAAATTTGTCGCATCCTTTTCGACTCAAGTCTCGCTGAATCCAAATGCGAGCTTGGATAAACTGCTCACAAAATTTTGGGAGGTGGAGGATATTCCAGTTAAGCTGGAAAAGGAATCCGACCTTTTTTGTGAGCGCAATTTTCAAAAAACCACTAAAAGGGATAAAAACGGCAGATACTTGGTCACACTGCCATTCAAGAATTCCGATCACATCCAGTTAGGCCATTCAAGGTCCATCGCACTAGCTCAATTTCTACGAAATGAGAATCGTCTGGCAAAAAATGCCCCCCTTAAGGAGCAGTACGATGCGGTGATCCAGGAATATCTGGACTTAGGTCACATGCGACAAGTCCCTCCAAGCAATGGTTCAGATAACTTTTATCTACCACACCATGCTGTTCACAAGCCTGACAGCACCACGACCAAGCTCCGCGTAGTATTTAACGCCTCCCACCCGTCATCGAATGGTAAAAGTCTGAACGATGTGCTACATGCAGGGCCCGTTCTGCAATCCGACTTAACCATTCAAATTCTAAGATGGCGCTTCTTCCGATATGTGTTCAATGCCGATATCACAAAAATGTATCGGCAAATACTTGTGCATCCCAACCACACGCCCTATCAGAGAATTCTGTTCCGAACAAAGGACAACGAGCTTCGTGACTTCGAACTCAGCACAGTCACGTTTGGAGTTAACTGTGCCCCCTTTTTGGCAATCCGGGTACTACATCAGCTATCTGATGACGTTCGTTCGCTCTATCCCTTAGCAAGTCATATTATCGCAAACAATATGTATGTCGACGATGTACTAGCGGGAGCCCATTCCAAATCAACAGCAGATCAAGCAATTGCAGAACTCCGCAAGGCCCTTGAATCTGCCGGGTTTCCCTTGCGAAAATGGACATCCAATGAAAAGGACTTGCTAAGAGCGATTCCCAAGGACCACTTGCTTCACGCCGACTTTTTAGAGATCGAGGAAGCCTGTTCGGCAAAGACTCTCGGGATCAGATGGAAAGCTGACACCGATCAGTTCTTTTTCGCTCCATCCGAGCTAACAGCCAAACAGTCCGTCTCCAAACGTGAAGTCCTTTCACAGATTGCCAAACTGTTCGACCCAGCAGGTTGGCTGGGTCCAGTCATTATCCAGGCAAAAATATTCATGCAGGAGATCTGGCTCCAAGAACTGGGCTGGGACGATCCGCTACCTGAGAGTCTTCTCATTAAGTGGAATTTATTTCTGCAAGAGTTTCCGGGCCTCAGTGCGATTCGCATCCCTAGATGGGTCGAATTCCGCCCACAGGGGACTATCCAATACCATGGGTTTTGTGACGCTTCGCAGCGTGCATATGGGGCCGCCATTTACGTGCGCACTGAGATACAAGATCGCATCTCAGTACATCTCCTAACAGCGAAAACGAGGGTCGCTCCGGTCAAGACGATATCCTTGCCACGACTAGAGCTGTGCGGAGCAGCACTTCTGTCCGAGTTATCCGCTGCACTCAGTCCCCAGCTACCTTCCGCTGGCGGCGACTGGTTCTATTGGACAGATTCCACAATTGTGCTAGCTTGGCTTCATAAGCCACCATGCGCCTGGACTACCTTTGTAGCAAACAGAGTCGCAAAAATTACTCAGGCCACCGACTCCAATAAATGGTCCCATGTACGATCCGAGTACAATCCAGCGGACCTAGCGAGCAGAGGTGCCCCACCACACGCGTTAGTCAACAATGAGCTGTGGTGGCACGGGCCAGAATGGTTACGCCTACCTCAGAACCAATGGCCCATTCCTTCAGATCCCCTCCCAGATACGACAATAGAGCAACGTACGATTAAGGTAAACCTCGTAAACACGGCTCCCTCATTTTCTTTCCTCGAGCGCTTCTCCAAGTTCGATCGAGCCCTGCGAGTGTTAGCCTACATCTATCGCTTTTTCAAGCGTTGCAAACGATTGTCGCTCCCGTCAACTATGGAAATTGACAGCAACGAGATTTCTTATGCACAAGAAAAACTCATTCTCCTGACCCAGAGACAAGCATACTCGTCAGAGTACACTTGCTTGAGCACGAAAAAAACAGCTCACTTCCAGCAAAATCCTTAATTTGAACCCCTTTTTAGATGGTAAGGGAATTATTCGAGCATGTGGTCGTGTAAGAGCGGCCGAAGCACTCGGCTACGATGAGCGGCATCCAATCATACTGCCATACACATGTGCATATTCGCGTCTCTTGACCGCTTTCACCCATCTTATATCCTTGCATGGAGGCAACCAGCTCATGATGCGTTTAATACGATCACAGTACTGGATTCCAAAGCTGAAGGTGTTGGTCAAATCCACAATTCATTCCTGCAAAATCTGCGTCATCCGAAAAAAGAAATTGCAAACGCAGCTCATGGGCGACTTGCCTGTGGAGAGAGTCACATTCTCTCGACCGTTCACTCACACAGGAGTCGATTTTGCAGGCCCCTTCGATGTAAAAAATTACACAGGTCGAGCCTGTCTTATTACGAAAGGCTACGTGTGCGTCTTTGTGTGCTTCAGCACCAAAGCCATCCACCTAGAAGCTACATCTGACCTGACCACAGAAAGATTCCTAGCGGCATTTGCGAGATTTGTGGCACGACGAGGGTGCCCAAGTCAAATGCATTCCGACAACGGCAAAACCTTCGTCGGAGCGGCCAAAGTCCTCTCGCGCGATTTTGTAGAAGCGCTTAAGACTCAACTCCAGGCCACTTACAGTCTCCAGAAACTGTCCTGGCACTTCAACCCTCCTAGGCACCGCATATGGGTGGCCTGTGGGAGGCAGGTGTAAAGAGTTTCAAAAATCTATTTTATAAATCTACATCGACCTCCAAATACACCTTCGAAGAGCTTTCCACGCTCCTATCCAAAGTTGAAGCATGCCTGAATTCAAGACCGATATCTCCATTGTCGGAAGATCCTACTGATCTCCTAGCTCTGACTCCCGGTCATTTTCTAGTCGGGGGTCCTCTACTTTCCGCCACAGAGCCAGAGATCAAGGAAAACGCCGCGTCCATCATCAACCGCTGGCAGCGCTTGAAGGCTTTGCAACAACAGTTCTGTCTCCGTTGGAAACATGAGTATCTTTTAGAGTTACACAAAAGAAACAAATGGCAAACTCCAACGCGAGACTTACAACGGGGCGATCTAGTCATTATTAAAGAAGATAATCTTCCAGTTAATGACTGGCGTCTAGGTCGAATCCAAACGACCTATCCTGGCGACGACCAAAGAGTCCGAGTGGTCGACGTCTTAACAGCCCGAGGTGTCTCCAAGAGACCTATCTCTAAGCTGATCCTGCTCCCGATAGAATCTAGTCTCCATTTTCCATCCAGTAAAATTTCCAGTAAAGACTAGAATCCTAGATCCATAGGTCTGCGGACCATCCGTATAAAGCCGCATCAGTAATGTCTACTATGTTTTTTTTTTCACATTCTTCACGTAACAGCACGATGTCTCCACGCCAACAACATGGCCGATCCAAGAGCCGACCGGCAACGGAATCGTTCCGATGCCGAGTATGCCGAGGAGTCCACGCGCTGCGCAAGTGCCAGCGGTTCATGCGGCTGTCTCCAGAGAAGAGACTCCGAGCAGTTCTCGTTAATAAATACTGCCCAAACTGCCTGGCTCACCAACATTCCGGGGAGTCATGTCGCCGCAAGGACAAGTGCCGCAAGTGCCAGGGCGACCATCACACCTTGCTTCATTTGCAAGAAGCGCGTCGCATGCCATCTCCAGAGCGATCCCAGACAAGGCGCAGCACCAAGGCCCAAGCGCGACGCTCCGCGCCGCCTTCATCCGCTGGTTCCATCTCCTTATCATCACTCATGGAACACAAAAGGACAACCGTGCTCCCGAGAGCACTCATCCGACTCGGAAACGGCAAGGCGACCCGCGAAACTCGGGCACTTTTAGACCCGTGCTGTCCGGTAAGTCTTATCGACGCATCCTTGGCAAAGGCCTCCGGGCTATCCGTCACCCGCGTCGGTAAAGACAACGCTTGCTCGGCTTCAATAAGCTCTAGGACCTCTAGCTTCCAGCGAGAGGTCATCCTGCAAGTGATGCCAAATCTCCGGTATCGAACTCCAACGAAGCCCATCAGCGAGGAACTGAACGAGCCCTTCACCAACATTCGATTGGCAGACGATCGCTGGTTCCAGCCGGAAATCTCCAATCTGGTTTTGGGCTCGGATATATATCCGGACTTAATCCTCCAAGGCGTCCTGCCGAGTCTTGGCGGCGCACCACTGGCCCAAAACACGGTCTTTGGGTGGATATTGTCCGGCTCCTGTGCTCAATAGTCGGAACAGAGCCACGTCCCTCTCCCTTTTTCTTTTGCAATACTGCAAGGCGGGCGGCATGTTCACACAAGAAGTGTATCCGACAGTCGCCATCCAACCGCCATGTAACTCCGGAACCAGTACACGGAACATGTACTGAAATTTCACCACACGTATACTAATACACTGGTACTCTTGTAATGTACTCTGAGAAAATGAAATAGATGAAAAATAACCTTCAAGCTAACAAAACGTGTTTTTCTTCAAACCTAAAATAAATTTGTGCAGAGCAGAAACGCTCCCCCAACGACGATTCATTCTATAGAACTTCACCTGGAAGCCCTGCGGACGCCCTACTACAACACTCCTTATAAATAAGCAAAATCATATTAAGATCGGACAACTATATCATATAGCTGCCAAAGGAACGATCGGTCTAAAATCAACGTTTTGTATGAAAAAACATTTTGTTTTTAAGATATCTTGACCAAACTCTACAATTATTAGTTTTACTATACTCCTCGTATATATGCAAAATCCTATTAATATCACCCACTATATCGTATAGCTGCAACAGGAACGATCGGTGGAAAATTAAATTGTTGTATGAAAAACATTTTGTTTTTCAAATTCTTGACAAAACTCGGCATTTATTTGTTTTACTATACCCCTCATGTGCATGTACAGTCCTATTAAGATTGAACTGATATATCATATAGCTGCTATAGGAACAATCGGTCGAAAATTAAGTTTTATGAAAAAACAATTTGTTTTTAAGATATCTTGACCAAACTCGGCATTTATTAGTTTTACTATACTCCTCATATATAGGCAAAATCCTATTAAGATCGGACCACAATATCATATAGCTGCCATAGGAACGATGGGTCGAAAATTAAGTTGTAAGAAAAAACATTTTGTTTTCAAGATATCTTGACGAAGCTCGGCATTTATTAGTTTAACTGTGCTCCTCATATATATGCAAAATCCTATTAAGATCGGACCACAATATCATATAGCTGCCATAGGAACGATGGGTCGAAAATTAAGTTGTAAGAAAAAACATTTTGTTTTCAAGATATCTTGACGAAGCTCGGCTTTTATTAGTTTAACTGTGCTCCTCATATATATGCAAAATCCTATTAAGATCGGACTACTATATCATATAGCTGGCATGGGAAAGATCGGTCGAAAATTAAGTTGTAAGAAAAACATTTTGTTTTTAAGATATCTTGACTAAACTCTACAATTATTAGTTTTACTATACTCCTCGTATATATGCAAAATCCTATTAATATCGCTGCCACAGGAACGATCGGTCGAAAATTAAATTGTTGTATGAAAAACATTTGTGTTTTTAAAAATTCTTGACAAAACTCGGAATTTATTTGTTTTACTATACTCCTTATATATAAGCAAAATCATATTAAGATCGGACTACTATGTCATATAGCTTCCATAGGAACGATCGGTGCAAAAATTAAGTTGTACTATACTCCTCGTATATATGCAAAATCCTATTAATATCGCCCACTATATCGTATAGCTGCCACAGGAACGATCGTCGAAAATTAAATTGTTGTATGAAAAACATTTTGTTTTTCAAAATTCTTGACAAACACGGCATTTATTTGTTTTACTATACTCCTTATATATAAGCAAAATCATATTAAGATCGGACTACTATATCGCATAGCTGCCATAGGAACGATCGGTCGAAAATTAAGTTGTTGAAAAAAACATTTTGTTTTTCAAGATATCGACGATCGGTCGAAAATTAAGTTGTAAGAAAAAACATTTTGTTTTTAAGATATCTTGACTAAACTCTACAATTATTAGTTTTACTATACTCCTCGTATATATGCAAAATCCTATTAATATCGCCCACTATATCGTATAGCTGCCACAGGAACGATCGGTCGAAAATTAAATTGGTGTATGAAAAACATTTTGTTTTTAAAAATTCTTGACAAAACTCGCATTTATTTGTTTTACTATACTCCTTATATATAAGCAAAATCATATTAAGATCGGACTACTATGTCATATAGCTGCCATAGGAACGATCGATCCAAAAATTAAGTTGTACTATACTCCTCGTATATATGCAAAATCCTATTAATATCGCCCACTATATCGTATAGCTGCCACAGGAACGATCGGTCGAAATTAAATTGTTGTATGAAAAACATTTTGTTTTAAAAATTCTTGACAAAACTCGGCATTTATGTGTTTTACTATACTCCTTATATATAAGCAAAATCATATTAAGATCGGACTACTATATCGCATAGCTGCCATAGGAACGATCGGTCGAAAATTAAGTTGTTGAAAAAAAACATTTTGTTTTGCAAGATATCTTGACGAAGCTCGGCATTTATTAGTTTAACTGTGCTCCTCATATATATGCAAAATCCTATTAAGATCGGACTACTATATCATATAGCTGGCATGGGAACGATCGGTTGAAAATTACGAAAAACCATTTGGTTTTTCAAGATATCTTGAGCAAACTCGGCATTTATTAGTTTTACTAAGCTCCTCATATATATGCAAAATCCTATTAAGATCGGATCACTATATTATATAGCTGTCATAGAAACGATCGGTCGAAAATTAAGTTGTTGAATAAAAAAAAACAATTTGTTTTTAAAATATCTTGACCAAACTCTACGATTATTAGTTTACTATGCTCTTCCTATAAATGCAAAATCCTATTCAGATCGGACTACTATATCATATAGTTGCAATAGGAACGATCGGTCGAAAATTAAGTTGTTGTATGAAAAACATTTTTTTTTTTAAATTCTTGACCAAACTCGGCATTTATTATTTTTACTTTACTCCTCATATATAGGCAAAATAATATTCAGATCGGAACACTATGTCATGTAGCTGCCATAGGAACGATCTGTCTAAATTAAGTTGTTTTATGAAAAACATTCTATTTTTAAACTTATCTTGACCAAACTCGGCATTTATTAGTTTTACTATAATTCTCATATGCATGTAAAATCCTATTAAGATCGGACTACTAAATCATATAGCTGGCATGGGATCGATCGGTCGAAAATTAAGTTGCTGTAAGAAAAACCATTTGGTTTTTCAAGATATCTTGAGCAAACTCGGCATTTATTAGTTTTACTAAGCTCCTCATATATATGCAAAATCCTATTAAGATCGGATGACTATATTATATAGCTGTCATAGAAACGATCGGTCGAAAATTAAGTTGTTGAATAAAAAAACAATTTGTTTTTAAGATATCTTGACTAAACTCTACAATTATTAGTTTTACTATACTCCTCGTAAATATGCAAAATCCTATTAATATCGCCCACTATATCGTATAGCTGCCACAGGAACGATCGGTCGAAAATTAAATTGTTGTATGAAAAACATTTTGTTTTTCAAAATTCTTTACTAAGCTCGGCATTTATTATTTTTACTTTACTCCTCATATATAGGCAAAATAATATTCAGACCGGAACACTGTCATGTAGCTGCCATAGGAACGATCTGTCTAAATTAAGTTGTTTTATGAAAAACATTCTATTTTTAAACTTATCTTGACCATATAAATGCAAAATCCTATTCAGTTCGGACCACTATATCATATAGCTGCAATAGAAACGATCGGTCGAAAATTAAGTTGTTTATGAAAAACCTTTATTTTTTCAAGATATTTTGACCAAATTATGTTAGTTTTACTATACTCCTCATATATAGGCAAAATCCTATTAAGATCGGACCACTATATCATTCATAGGAACAATCGGTTGGAAATTTACTTTTTGTATGAAAAAACATGTTGTTTTTAAGATATCTTGACTAAACTCTACAATTATTAGTTTTACTATACTCCTCGTATATATGCAAAATCCTATTAATATCGGACCACTATATCACATAGCTGCCATAGGAACGATCGGTCGAAAATTAAGCTTTTGTAAGAAAAACATTTTGTTTATCAAAATATCGTAACTAAACTCGGCATTTATTAGTTTTACTAAGTTCCTCATATATATGCAAAATCCTATTAATATCGGACCACTATATCACATAGCTGCCACAGGAACGATCGGTCGAAAATTAAATTGTTGTATGAACAACATTTTGTTTTTGCAAATTCTTGACCAAACTCGGCATATATTATTTTTACTATACTCCACATATATAGGCAAAATAATATTAGATCGGACCACTATATCATATAGCTGCCATAGGACCGATCGGTCGAAAATTAAGTTGTATGAAAAAACATTTTATTTTTAAAACATATCTTGACCAAACTCGGCATTTATTAGTTTTACTATAATTCTCATATGCATGTAAAATCCTATGAAGATCGGACTACTATATCATATAGCTGCTATAGGAACGATCGGTCGAAAATTAACTTTTTTTATGAAAAACATTTTGTTTTTAAGATATCTTGACCAAACTCTACAATTATTAGTTTTACTGTACTCCTCGTATATATGCAATATCCTTCTAATATCGGACCACTATATCATATAGCTGCCACAGGAACGATCGGTCGAAAATTAAATTGTTGTATGAAAAACATTTTGTTTTTCAAAATTCTTGACAAAACTCGGCGTTTATTATTTTTACTTTACTCCTCATATATAGGCAAAATAATATTAAGATCGGAACACTATGTCATGTAGCTGCCATAGGAACGATCTGTCTAAATTACGTTGTCTTATGAAAAACATTTTATTTTTAAACTTATCTTGACCAAACTCGGCATTTATAAGTTTTACTGTACTCCTCATATGCATGTAAAATCCTATTAAGATCGGACCACTATATCATATAGCTGACATAGGAACGATCGGTCGAAAATTAAGTTGTTGTATGAAAACCAATTTGTTTTTATGATATCTTGACCAAACTCTACAATTATTAGTTTTACTATGCTCTTCATATAAATAAAAACTCCTATTCAGATCGGACCACTATATCATATAGCTGCCATAGGAACGATCGGTCGAAAATTTAGTTGTATGAAAAATATTTTGTTTTTCAAGATATCTTGACCAAACTCGGCATTTATTAGTTTTACGATACCCCTCATATGCATGTAAGGTCCTATTAAGATCGAACTCCTATATCATATAGCTGATATAGGAACAATCGGTCGAATATTAAGTTGTTGTATGAAAAAATAAATTGTTTTTAAGATATCTTGACCAAACTCTACAATTATTAGTTTAACTATGCTCTTCATATAAATACAAAATCCTATTCAGATCGGACCACTATATCATATAGCTGCAATAGGAACGATCGGTCGAAAATTAAGTTGTTGTATAAACATATCTTGACCAAACTCGGCATTTATTAGTTCTACTATACTCCTCATATGCATGTATAATCCTATGAAGATCGGATCACTATATTATATAGCTGTCATAGAAACGATCGGCCGAAAATTAAGTTATTGTATGAAAACCAATTTGTTTTTATGATATCTTGACCAAACTCTACAATATTAGTTTTACTATGCTCTTCATATAAATACAAAATCCTATTCAGATCGGACCACTATATCATATAGCTGCAATAGGAACGATCGGTCGAAAATTAAGTTGTTGTATGAAAAACATTTATTTTTTTAAGATATTTTGACCAAACTCGGCATTTATTAGTTCTAATATACTCCTCATATGCATGTAAAATCGTATTAAGATCGGACCTCTATATCATATAGCTGTCATGGGAACGATCGGTCGAAAATTAAGTTGTTGTATAAAAAAACATTTTGTTTTTCAAGATATCTTGACCAAACTCGGCATTTATTAGATTTACTAGAATTCTCATATGCATGTGAAATCCTATTAAGATCGGACTACTATATCATTTAGCTGCCATAGGCACGATCGGTCGAAAATGAACTTTTTGTATGAAAAAACATTTTGCTTTTTAGATATCTTGGCCAAACTCTACAATTATTAGTTTATTAAGTTGTTGTATGAAAAACATTTATTTTGTCAAGATATTTTGACCAAACTCGGCATTTGTTAGTTTTACTATACTCCTCATATATAGGTAAAATCCTATTAAGATCGGATCACTATATCATATAGCTGCAATAGGAACAATCGGTCGAAAATTAAGTTGTTGTATGGAAATATTTTTTGCTTTTCACGATATATTGACCAGACTCAGCAATTATTATTTTTACTTTACTTCTCATATATAGGCAAATTAGTATTAAGATCGGAACAATATGTCATTTAGCTGCCATAGGAACGATCGGTCGAAAATTAAGCTTTTGTAAGAAAAAACATTTGTTTATCAAAATATCGTAACTAAACTCGGCATTTATTAGTTTTACTAAGTTCCTCATATATATGCAAAATCCTATTAAGATCGGATCACTATATTATATAGCTGTCATAGAAACGATCGGTCGAAAATTAAGTTGTTGTATGAAAACCAATTTGATTTTATGATATCTTGACCAAACTCTACAATTATTAGTTTTACTATGCTCTTCATATAAATGCAATATCCTATTCAGATCGGACCACTATATCATATAGTTGCAATAGAAACGATGGGTCGAAAATTAAGTTGTTGTATGAAAAAACATTTTATTTTTAAACATATCTTTACCAACCACGGCATTTATTAGTTTTACTTTACTCCTCATATGCATGTAAAATCCTATTAAGATCGGACAACTATATCATATAGCTGCCATAGGAACGATCGGTCTAAAATCAACGTTTTGTATGAAAAACTTTTTGTTTTTAAGATATCTTGACCAAACTCTACAATTAATAGTTTAACTATACTCTTCGTATATATGCAAAATCCTATTAATATCACCCACTACATCGTATAGCTGCAACAGGAACGATCGGTCGAAAATTAAATTTTGTATGAAAACATTTTGTTTTTCAAAATTCTTGACAAAACTCGGCATTTATTTGTTTTACTATACTCCTTATATATAAGCAAAATCATATTAAGATCGGACTACATTGTCATATAGCTGCCATAGGAACGATCGGTCGAAAATTAAGTTGTTGAAAAAACATTTTGTTTTTCAAGATATCTTGACGAAGCACGGCATTTATTAGTTTAACTGTTCTCCTCATATATATGCAAAATCCTATTAAGATCGGACTACTATATCATATAGCTGGCATGGGAACGATCGGTCGAAAATTTAGTTGTAAGAAAAAACATTTGGTTTTTCAAGATATCTTGAACAAACTCGGCATTTATTAGTTTTACTAAGCTCCTCATATATATGCAAAATCCTATTAAGATCGGATCACTATATTATATAGCTGTCATAGAAACGATCGGTTGAAAATTAAGTTGTTGTATGAAACCAATTTGTTTTTATGATATCTTGACCAAACTCTACAATTATTAGTTTTACTATGCTCTTGATATAAATGCAAAATCCTTTTCAGTTCGGACCACTATATCATATAGCTGCAATAGGAACGATCGGTCGAAAATTAATTTTTTGTATGAAAAAGATTTTTTTTTTCAAGATATTTTGACCGAATTCGGCATTTGTTAGTTTTAGTATACTCCCCATATATAGGCAAATCCTATTAAGATCGGACCACTATATCATATAGCTGCAATAGGAACAATTGGTCGAAAATTAAGTTGTTGAATGAAAAAACAATTTGTTTTTAAAATATCTTGACCAAACTCTACGATTATTAGTTTTACTATGCTCTTCATATAAATGCAAAATCCTATTCAGATCGGACCACTATATCATATAGCTGCCATAGGAACGATCGGTCGAAAATTAAGTTGTTGTATGAAAAACATTTATTTTTTCAAGATATTTTGACCAAACTCGGCATTTGTTAGTTTTAGTATACTCCTCATATATAGGCAAAATCCTATTAAGATCGGACCACTATATCATATAGCTGCAATAGGAACAATTGGTCGAAAATTAAGTTGTGTATGGACAAATTTTTTGTTTTTCACGATATATTGACCAAACTCACCATTTATTACTTTTACTTTACTTCTCATATATAGGCAAATTAGTATTAAGATCGGAACACTATGTCATATAGCTGCCATAGGAACAATCGGTCGAAAATTAAGTTGTTTTGCGAAAAACATTTTATTTTTAAACATATCTTGACCAAACTCGGCATTTATTAGTTTTACTATAATTCACATATGCATGTTAAATTTTTTTATTTATTTTTTATTTATTCATTTATTAATGGTCGACAAAACGAGTGTCTTCCTCATTATTCAATAGAATATACAATAGAATTTTATGCTAAAAGCCTAGTTAAGGGATACAATTTTCTAAACAGCATCACCGACCGATGGAGGTGTTTTATTTGCCAGTCCGGCCAGCTGTGCCCCTTTTCACAGCTAATTTTGTCAGTGACGCTATTAGAGCCTACATCTAAGCAGAAGGTTGTAAGTAGGAAAAAAGTGTTTTCAAGTAACATTAAAATAATCTTAATTTGCTATATTAATAAAGAAAATACAATAAATAGGAAAAATGAAAGTAAGAAGATTGTTAATAAAGTAAAGCAATGTAAGTTAGATAAAGAGTGTTAAGTAGATAGGACAGAGAGAAAAGTAATGGGAAATCACCGACCCGTGGGGGAAAATTTTTCAGCCTGTCCGGCAAGCTATGCCCCTGCTCATAGCTGGGAATGGTCAGCGACTTCCCGAAGGTATCCTGAAAGCAACGATTTTATTAGGGGTAGATACAGTTCGGTAGAGAAAACGTGATGCAAACTATTATAATTTTTACATAGCACGCGAAAAGGATTGTGCATAGCGTAGTCTGTTGTGCACGTAGATAGTAAAAAGGGGCGATAATTTCTGGTTGGTCTAGCCGGAACAGAGAATTGAAGACGCCCTAGCAGAAAAGGAGAATCTATGTCGCCAATAATCAACTTATGTAGAAGGACAACACCGAGAATTGTCCTACGGTTGGTTAACGACGGAAGGTTGAGAAGAAGCAGTCTGCTGGAGTAGGATGGCAACCGAAGATTAGGATCCAAGGATAGGGCGAACAAGAGAGATGTACAGAAGTTTTGTTATAAAAGGATCGTTAAACTCTTTAGACCATCGTTTAATGAATCCAAGTACCCTTTTGCCTCATTAACGATGGTATCTATGTGAAGATTGAAACAGAGTTTAGAATCAAAAATTACGCCTAGATCCTTAACTGTTAGTATACGTTGCAAAGGGATATTGTCGATTGTATAACTGACAAAATAAGGTGTAGTACGATTAAAAGTCATAAACATACACTTTGAACAGTTTAGATGCAATTGATTGGCCGAACACCATAGTTGCATAGCGTTCAAATCGTCTTGTAGACGAGAATGATGTAGGGGATTAGTGTATGATAGAAAAAGTTTGACATCGTCCGCATACATGAGTACACGGGCATGTGATATGACAGAGGGGTGATCATTTATAAAAAGGATAAAGAGTAAAGGTCCAAGATGACTACCTTGAGGAGCACCAGAAGTAACGTGAACCCGTTTAGAGGTAGTCAGCCTCAGCATTACTCTTTGGGTCCTACCTTTTAAATAAGAATTAATCCAAAGCAGAAGAGACAGGGGGTGCACAGAGTCAAACGCCTTACTGAAGTCAGTGTAAATGACATCAGTTTGCATTTTCGAAAGGAAAGCATCGTTTACCAAGGAAGTAAACTCAAGCAGATTGGTCGTAGTTGACCGATTCTTTACGAATCCATGTTGAACAGGGGAAACAACTGATTTGCAGAAATGCTGCAAATTCGAAGTGATTATTTTTTCAAATAATTTAGGAATAGCGGACAGTTTTGCAATGCCCCTGTAATTTCGTATATCAGACTTCCCACCTTTCTTGTGAAGAGGAATGATATAAGATTCTTTCCAAAGAGATGGAAAGACAGAAGTTTCAAGGGATAGATTAAAAAGCTTTAGCAATGGATAAAGAAGGGAAGAACTACACTCCTTGAGAAGACAACTAGGAATATTGTCCGGCCCAGGAGAGTAAGAAGACTTTAAAGAGTTTATAGCTAATAGGAGAGAGGAGTGTGAAATAATTAGAGTAGGTATATAACTTGCGGAAGAAATAGTATAAGGGTAAGCATTAGTATTAGGACAGACTGAAGAGTAAGTTGATTGGAAAAAATTAGCAAACAGGTTAGCAGAATCAGTGTCATTGCTAGCTTTATCCAAGCCAAGAAAAAAAGAAGATGGCAAAATTGAAGATTTACGCTTCAAGTTTACAAAATTATAAAACTGTCTCGGATTTCGGGAAAATTGTCTTTTACAACGTATTAGATAATTCTCATAGCATTGAGAATTAAGAAGAAAGAAGTTCGACTTGGCTATGGAATATTTAGCCAAGTCTGTACACGAACCAGACTTTTTAAACTTTTTAAAATATTTGGATTTTACATTTTTTAGATGTGATAATCTGGTAGTAAACCAGGGTGGTTTTGAAAAAGTAGTCGAAGGAATTGACTTAGGAACACACACATCTAAGAGGGAGATTAGGGTGATGTAAAAAAAATTAATAGCTGTATTCATATCAACTGAGTCATATAAGAAAGACCAATCGGTTGAATAAATAAGCTGATTCAGCAAAGAATAATTTCCTTTGCGAAAGCAATAGCGGGGCTTATTGGCTGATGAGCACGAAATGAAAGGATTACAATTTAGCATTGCAATCTCTAAAGTTGGATGATAGACATCCTCAGGAAGAGATAAAGGAGGGGATCTAGACACATTAGAAATAAGGTAGTCGTTAACAAATACAAGGTCAAGTGTTCTAGTCAAATGATTAGAAATTGAATTGATTTGAAACAACAAAAGATCAAGCATGCAGTCTATAAAATCGTGCTGTGCTGAGGGCACTAGATAATTTTTGGCAGTAAATAATGACCAAGAGATGTTGGGCAAATTAAAATCACCCAACACCATAAATAGGTCACTATCACGCACGTGTGAAGAAACTTCTTTAATACAAGTAATATGTTTCATATAAACTTGAATATCAGAAGAAGGTGGGACATAAGAGCATGTTACATAGACATTCCGTGTAGGAAAAGACACCTTAACTGAGACAATCTCAGCGTCAGTAGGCGTACTAAAACAGAAAAGTTCAGACTGGAGAGTGGCTTTAACGGCAATTAACACCCCACCACCTCGAGTCGGCCGATCATTTCGATACAAACTAAAGTTATTTGATAAAATCTCAAAATCAGATATGGTTGAGTTCAACCATGTTTCTGAAAATGCTATTATATCCGAATTGAAGGAAGTGCTGGCCATGAATAGATTTTTAAGTTTTGAAATAAGACCTCTAACATTCTGATAATGAAGAAAGATTTGGTCAGAAGATGAAGCTAGTTTTTTGGGGCAGAAATGGTACCCTGTATTGAAGGGACTGGAAGGGTGACAGGCTGGTTACGCTTTTTAGCTTGAACTCGTGAACAATCATGTGTGGAGGCCAAAATTTGGGATCACAAATGATTGGGAACATATCATGTGAAACATTTATTTTGAATGATGATATTTCACGAGGGGTGGAGAAATTAAATTTAGTTATTGACACGCTAGCAGAAGATTTGCTAGCAATATTGGCTGCCAATGACTCAGAAGTGGTGTCCGACGAAAGTCGAGACACAAAGACTTGCCTACGAGGGGCAACTACCGTTAAAGTAGGCGCTGGTGGGGCTGTAGGTAATACAGGAGTTGGGGGAGCTAACGAGGCACAATGATTGTTTTTAACAATCTGGGCAAGATTGCGCGCAGGTCTACCTTTGCGGCCAGGAGCTGATGGGGCTGAGGCAGTTTGATTAATTGGGACGGGATCAGGTACGGGCTCTACTGGGACTAGTACGATTAAGATCGGACTACTATATCATATAGCTGCCTTAGGAACGATTGTTCGAAAATTAAGTTTTTGTAAGAAAAAACATTTTGCTGATCAAAATATCGTAACTAAACTCGGCATTTATTAGTTTTACTAAGTTCCTCATATATATGCAAAATCCTATTAAGATCGGATCACTATATTATATAGCTGTCATAGAAACGATCGGTCGAAAATTAAGTTGTTGTATGAAAACCAATTTGTTCTTATGATATCTTGACCAAACTCTACAATTATTAGTTTTACTATGCTCTTGATATAAATGCAAAATCCTTTTCAGTTCGGACCACTAAATCATATAGCTGCAATAGGAACGATCGGTCGAAAATTAATTTTTTGTATGAAAAACATTTTTTTTTTCAAGATATTTTGACCAAATTCGGCATTTGTTAGTTTTACTATACTCCTCATATATAGGCAAAATCCTATTAAGATCGGACCACTATATCATACATAGGAACAATCGGTCGAAATTAACTTTTGTATGAAAAAACAATGTTGTTTTTAAGATATTTTGACCAAACTCTACAATTATTAGTTTTTCTGTAATCTTCGTATATATGCAAAATCCTATTAATATCGGACCACTATATCACATAGCTGCCACAGGAACGATCGGTCGAAAATTAAATTGTTGTATGAAAAACATTTTGTTTTTCCAAATTCTTGACCAAACTCGGCATATATTATTTTTACTATACTCCTCATATATAGGCAAAATAATATTAAGATCGGAACACTATGTCATATAGCTGCCATAGGAACGATCGGTCGAAAATTATTTTTTTGTATGAAAAAACATTTTGTTTTTTAGATATCTTGTCCAACCTGTACAATTATTAGCTTTACTATGCTCTTCATATAAATGCAAAATCCTATTCAGATCGGACCACTATATCATATAGCTGCCATAGGAACGATCGGTCGAAAATTAAGTTGTTTTATGAAAAAATATTTTGACCAACCTCGGCATTTATTAGTTTTACTAAACTCCTCATATGCATGTAAAATCCTATGAAGATAGGACTACTATATCATATAGCTGCTATAGGAACGATCGGTCGAAAATTAACTTTTTTTATGAGAAAAATTTTGTTTTTAAGATATATTGACCAAACTCTACAATTATTAGTTTTACTGTACTCCTCGTACATATGCAAAATCCTTCTAATATCGGACCACTATATCATATAGCTGCCACAGGAACGATCGGTCGAAAATTAAATTGTTGTATGAAAAACATTTTGTTTTTCAAAATTCTTTACTAAGCTCGGCATTTGTTAGTTTTACTATACTCCTCATATATAGGCAAAATCCTATTAATATCGGACCACTATATCATATAGCTGCAATAGGAACAATTGGTCGAAAATTAAGTTGTTGTATGGAAAAATTTTTTGTTTTTCACGATAATTTGACCAAACTCAGCATTTGTTATTTTTACTTTACTTATCATATATAGCCAAATTAGTATTAAGATCGGAACACTATGTCATATAGCTGCCATAGGAACGATCGGTCGAAAATTAAGTTGTTTTGCGAAAACATTTTATTTTTAAACATATCTTGACCAAACTCGGCATTTATTAGTTTTACTATAATTCTCATATGCATGTAAAATCCTATTAAGATCGGACTACTATATCATATAGCTGCCATAGGAACGATCGGTCGAAAATTAAGTTTTTAAAAGAAAAAACATTTTGCTTATCAAAATATCGTAACTAAACTCGGCATTTATTAGTTTTACTAAGTTCCTCATATATATGCAAAATCCTATTAAGATCGGATCACTATATTATATAGCTGTCATAGAAACGATCGGTCAAAAATTAAGTTGCTGTATGAAAACCAATTTGTTTTATGATATCTTGACCAAACTTTACAATTATTAGTTTTACTATGCTCTTGATATAAATGCAAAATCCTATTCAGTTCGGACCACTATATCATATAGCTGCAATAGGAACGATCGGTCGAAAATAAGGTTGTTGTATGAAAAACATTTATTTTTTCAAGATATTTTGACCAAACTCGGCATTTGTTAGTTTTACTATACTCCTCATATATAGGCAAATTCCTATTAAGATCGGACCACTATATCATACATAGGAACAATCGGTCGAAAATTAACTTTTTTTATGAAAAAACATGTTGTTTTTAAGATATCTTGACCAAACTCTACAATTATTAGTTTTTCTGTACTCTTCGTATATATGCAAAATCCTATTAATATCGGACCGCTATATCACATAGCTGCCACGGGAACGATCGGTCGAAAATTAAATTGTTGTATGAAAAACATTTCGTTTTTCCAAATTCTTGACCAAACTCGGCATATATTATTTTTACTATACTCCTCATATATATTAAGATCGGAACACTATGTCATATAGCTGCCATAGGAACGATCGGTCGAAAATTAAGTTGTTTTATGAAAAACATTTTATTTTTGAAGATATCTTGACCAAACTCGGCATTTATTAGTTTTACTAGAATTCTCATATGCATGTAAAGTCCTATTAAGATAGGACTGCTATATCATATAGCTGCCATAGGCACGATCGGTCGAAAATTAACTTTTTGTATGAAAAAACATTTTGTTTTTTAGATATCTTGTCCAACCTTTACAATTATAAGCTTTACTATGCTTTGCTAAATGCAAAATCCTATTCAGATCGGACCACTATATCATATAGCTGCCATAGGACCGACGGTCGAAAATTAAGTTGTATGAAAAAACATTTTGTTTTTCAGGATATCTTGACCAAACTCGGCATTTATTAGTTTTACTATAATTCTCATATGCATGTAAATCCTATGAAGATCGGACTACTATATCAAATAGCTGCTATAGGAACGATCGGTCGAAAATTAACTTTTTTTATGAAAAAACAATTTGTTTTTAAGATATCTTGACCAAACTATACAATTATTAGTTCTACTATGCTCTTCATATAAATGCAAAATCCTATTAATATCGGACCAGTATATCATATAGCTGCCATAGGCACGATCAGTCGAAAATTAACTTTTCGTCTGAAAAAACATTTTGTTTTTTAGATATCTTGGCCAAACTCTACAATTATTAGTTTATTAAGTTGTTGTATAAAAAACATTTATTTTTCAAGATATTTTGACCAAACTCGGCATTTGTTAGTTTTACTATACTCCTCATATATAGGTAAAATCCTATTAAGATCGGACCACTATATCATATAGCTGCAATAGGAACAATCGGTCGAAAATTAAGTTGTTGTATGGAAAAATTTTTTGCTTTTCAAGATATATTTACCAAACTCAGCATTTATTATTTTTACTTTACTTCTCATATATAGGTAAATTAGTATTAAGATCGGAACACTATGTCATATAGCTTCCATAGGAACGATCGGTCGAAAATTAAGTTGTTTTATGAAAAACATTTTATTTTTAAACATATCTTGACCAAACTCGGCATTAATTAGTCCTACTATACTCCTCATATGCATGTAAAATCCTATTAAGATCGGACTACTATATCATATAGCTGCCATAGGAACGATCGGTCGAAAATTAAGTTTTTAAAAGAAAAAAACATTTTGCTTATCAAAATATCGTAACTAAACTCGGCATTTATTAGTTTTACTAAGTTCCTCATATATATGCAAAATCCTATTAAGATCGGATCACTATATTATATAGCTGTCATAGAAACGATCGGTCAAAAATTAAGTTGCTGTATGAAAACCAATTTGTTTTTATGATATCTTGACCAAACTTTACAATTATTAGTTTTACTATGCTCTTGATATAAATGCAAAATCCTATTCAGTTCGGACCACTATATCATATAGCTGCAATAGGAACGATCGGTCGAAAATAAGGTTGTTGTATGAAAAACATTTATTTTTTCAAGATATTTTGACCAAACTCGGCATTTGTTAGTTTTACTATACTCCTCATATATAGGCAAATTCCTATTAAGATCGGACCACTATATCATACATAGGAACAATCGGTCGAAAATTAACTTTTTTTATGAAAAAACATGTTGTTTTTAAGATATCTTGACCAAACTCTACAATTATTAGTTTTTCTGTACTCTTCGTATATATGCAAAATCCTATTAATATCGGACCGCTATATCACATAGCTGCCACGGGAACGATCGGTCGAAAATTAAATTGTTGTATGAAAAACATTTCGTTTTTCCAAATTCTTGACCAAACTCGGCATATATTATTTTTACTATACTCCTCATATATATTAAGATCGGAACACTATGTCATATAGCTGCCATAGGAACGATCGGTCGAAAATTAAGTTGTTTTATGAAAAACATTTTATTTTTGAAGATATCTTGACCAAACTCGGCATTTATTAGTTTTACTAGAATTCTCATATGCATGTAAAGTCCTATTAAGATAGGACTGCTATATCATATAGCTGCCATAGGCACGATCGGTCGAAAATTAACTTTTTGTATGAAAAAACATTTTGTTTTTTAGATATCTTGTCCAACCTTTACAATTATAAGCTTTACTATGCTTTGCTAAATGCAAAATCCTATTCAGATCGGACCACTATATCATATAGCTGCCATAGGACCGACGGTCGAAAATTAAGTTGTATGAAAAAACATTTTGTTTTTCAGGATATCTTGACCAAACTCGGCATTTATTAGTTTTACTATAATTCTCATATGCATGTAAAATCCTATGAAGATCGGACTACTATATCAAATAGCTGCTATAGGAACGATCGGTCGAAAATTAACTTTTTTTATGAAAAAACAATTTGTTTTTAAGATATCTTGACCAAACTATACAATTATTAGTTCTACTATGCTCTTCATATAAATGCAAAATCCTATTAATATCGGACCAGTATATCATATAGCTGCCATAGGCACGATCAGTCGAAAATTAACTTTTCGTCTGAAAAAACATTTTGTTTTTTAGATATCTTGGCCAAACTCTACAATTATTAGTTTATTAAGTTGTTGTATAAAAAACATTTATTTTTTCAAGATATTTTGACCAAACTCGGCATTTGTTAGTTTTACTATACTCCTCATATATAGGTAAAATCCTATTAAGATCGGACCACTATATCATATAGCTGCAATAGGAACAATCGGTCGAAAATTAAGTTGTTGTATGGAAAAATTTTTTGCTTTTCAAGATATATTTACCAAACTCAGCATTTATTATTTTTACTTTACTTCTCATATATAGGTAAATTAGTATTAAGATCGGAACACTATGTCATATAGCTTCCATAGGAACGATCGGTCGAAAATTAAGTTGTTTTATGAAAAACATTTTATTTTTAAACATATCTTGACCAAACTCGGCATTAATTAGTCCTACTATACTCCTCATATGCATGTAAAATCCTATTAAGATCGGACCACTATATCATATAGCTGCCATAGGAACGGTCGGTCGAAAATTAAGTAGTATAAAAAACATTTTGTTTTTCAAGATATCTTGACCAAACTCGGCATTTATTAGTTTTACTATAATTCTCATATGCATGTAAAATCCTATTAAGATCGGACTACTATATCATATAGCTGCCATAGGAACGATCGGTCGAAAATTAAGTTTTTGTAAGAAAAAACAGTTTGTTTATCAAAATATCGTAACTAAACTCGGCATTTATTAGTTTTACTAAGTTCCTCATATATATGCAAAATCCTATTAAGATCGGATCACTATATTATATAGCTGTCATAGAAACGATCGGTCGAAAATTAAGTTGTTGTATGAAAACCAATTTGATTTTATGATATCTTGACCAAACTCGGCATTTGTTAGTTTTACTATGCTCTTCATATAAATGCAAAATCCTATTCAGATCGGACCACTATATCATATAGTTACAATAGGAACGATCGGTCGAAAATTAAGTTGTTGTATGAAAAACATTTATTTTTTTAAGATATTTTAACCAAATTCGGCATTTGTTAGTTTTACTATACTCCTCATATATAGGCAAAATCCTATTAAGATCGGACCACTATATCATACAGCTGCCATAGGAACAATCGGTCGAAAATTAACTTTTTTTATGAAAAAACATGTTGTTTTTAAGATATCTTGACCAAACTCTACAATTATTAGTTTTTCTGTACTCCTCGTACATATGCAAAATTCTATTAATATCAGACCACTCTATCACATAGCTGCCACAGGAACGATCGGTCGAAAATTAAATTGTTGTATGAAAAACATTTTGTTTTACCAAATTCTTGACCAAACTCAGCATTTATTAATTTTACTATACTCCTCATATATAGGAAAATAATATTAAGATCGGAACACTATGTCATATAGCTGCCATAGAACCGATCGGTCGAAAATTAAGTTGTTTTATGAAAAAATATTTTGTTTATTAGATATCTTGTCCAAACCCTACAATTATTAGTTTTACTATGTTCTTCATATAAATGCAAAATCATATTCAGATCGGACCACTATATCATATAGCTGTCATAGGAACAATCGGTCGAAAATTAAGTTGTAGTATGAAAAACATTTTATTTTTAAACATATCTTGACCAAACTCGGCATTTATTTGTTCTACTATACTCCTCATATGCATGTAAAATCATATTAAGATCGGACCACTAAATCATATAGCTGCCATAGGAACGATCGGTCGAAAATTAAGTTGTATGAAATAACATTTTATTTTTCAACATACCTTGACCAAACTCGGCATTTATTAGCTTTACTAAACTCCTCATATATAGGCGAAATCCTTTTAAGATCGGTCCACTATGTCATATAGCTGCCATAGGAACGATCGGTCGAATATTGAGATTATGTTTGAAAAAACATTTTGTTTTTCAAGATATCTTGACCAAACTCGGCATTTATTAGTTTTACTATATCCCTCATATATAAGCAAAATCGTTATAAGATCGGACCACTATATCATATAGCTGCCATAGGAAAGATCGGTCGAAAATTAAGTTGTTTTATGAAATAACATTTTGTTTTTTCAAGATTTCTTGACCAAACTAGGCATCTATTAGTTTTACTAAATTCCTTCATATATAGGCAAAATCCTATTAAGATCGGGCCGCTATATCATATAGCTGCCATAGGAACGATCGGTCGTAAATTAAGTTGTTGTATGAAAAAACATTTTATTTTTTAACATATCTTGATCAAACTCGGCATTTATTAGTTTTACAATATCCCTCATATATAAGCAAAATCCTAATAGTATCGGATCACTATATTATATAGCTGTCAGAAACTATCGGTCGAAAATTAAGTAGTTGTATTAAAAAAAAAAATTTGTTATAAAATATCTTGACCAAACTCTACAATTATTAGTTTTACTATGCTCTTCATATAAATGCAAAATACTATTCAGATCGGACCACTATATCATATAGCTGCCATGGGAACGATCGGTCGAAAATTAAGTTGTATGAAAAAACATTTTGTTTTTCAAGGTATCTTGACCAAACTCGGCATTTATTAGTTTTACTATACCCCTCATACGCATGTAAAGTCCTTGTAAGATAGAACTGCTATAACATATAGCTGCTATAGGAACAATCGGTCGAAAATTAAGTTGTTGTATGAAAAAACAATTAGTTTTTAAAATATCTTGACCAAACTCTACAATTATTAGTTTTACTATGCTCTTCATATAAATGCAAAATCCTATTTAGATCGGACCACTATATCATATAGCTGCCATAGGAACGATCGGTCGAAAATTAAGTTTTTGAATGAAAAAACATTTTGTTTTTCAAGATATCATGACAAAACTCGGCATTTATTAGTTTTATTATACTCCTTATATATAAGACAAATCATATTAAGATCGGACTACTATATCATATAGCTGCCATAGGAACGATCGGTCGAAAATTAAGTTGTATGAAAAAACATTTTGTTTTTCAAGATATCTTGACCAAACTCGGCATTTATTAGTTTTACTATAGCCCTCATATGCATGTAAAGTCCTTTTAAGATTGAACTGCTATAACATATAGCTGCTATAGAAACAATCGGTCGAAAATTAAGTTGTATGAAAAAACAATTTGTTTTAAGATATCTTGACCAAACTCTACAATTATAAGTTTTACTATGCTCTTCATATAAATGCAAAATCCTATTAATATCGGACCACTATATCATATTGCTGCCACAGGAACGATCGGTCGAAAATTAAGTTGTTTAAAAAAACATTTTGTTTTTCAACATATCATGCCGAAACTCTGCATTTATTAGTTTAACTGTGCTCCTCATATAAATGCAAAATCCTATTAAGATCGGACTACTATATCATAAAGCTGCCATAGGAACGATCGCTCGAAAATTACGTTGTTCTTTGAAAAAACATTTGTTTTTCAAGATATCTTGACCAAACTCGGCATTTATTAGTTTTAAAAAACTCCTCAAATATGGGCAAAATCCTATTAAGATCGGACCACTATATCATATAGCTGCCATAGGAACGATCGGTCGAAAATTAAGTTTTTGTATGAAAAAATATTTTGTTTTTCAAGATATCTTGACCAAACTCGGCATTTATTAGGTTTACTATACTCCTTATATATAAGCAAAATCATATTAAGATCGGACCCCTATATCATATAGCTGCCATAGGAACGATCGGTCGAAAATTAAGTTGTATGAAAAAACATTTTGTTTTTCAAGATATCTTGACCAAACCCGGCGTTTATTAGTTTTACAAAACTCCTCAAATATGTGCAAAATCCTATTAAGATCGGACCACTATATCATATAGCTGCCATAAGAAGGATCGGTCGAAAATTAAGTTTTTGTAAGAAAAAACATTTGTTTATCAAAATATCGTAACTAAACTCGGCATTTATTAGTTTTACTAAGTTCCTCATATATATGCAAAATCCTATTAAGATCGGATCACTATATTATATAGCTGTCATAGAAACGATCGGTCGAAAATTAAGTTGTTGTATGAAAACCAATTTGATTTTATGATATCTTGACCAAACTCGGCATTTGTTAGTTTTACTATGCTCTTCATATAAATGCAAAATCCTATTCAGATCGGACCACTATATCATATAGTTGCAATAGGAACGATCGGTCGAAAATTAAGTTGTTGTATAAAAACATTTATTTTTTTAAGATATTTTGACCAAATTCGGCATTTGTTAGTTTTACTATACTCCTCATATATAGGCAAAATCCTATTAAGATCGGACCACTATATCATACAGCTGCCATAGGAACAATCGGTCGAAAATTAACTTTTTTTATGAAAAAACATGTTGTTTTTAAGATATCTTGACCAAACTCTACAATTATTAGTTTTTCTGTACTCCTCGTATATATGCAAAATCCTATTAATATCGGACCACTATATCACATAGCTGCCACAGGAACGATCGGTCGAAAATTAAATTGTTGTATGAAAAACATTTGTTTTTCCAAATTCTTGACCAAACTCAGCATTTATTATTTTTACTATACTCCTCATATATAGGAAAAATAATATTAAGATCGGAACACTATGTCATATAGCTGCCATAGAACCGATCGGTCGAAAATTAAGTTGTTTTTATGAAAAACATTTTATTTTTAAACATATCTTGACCAAACTCGGCGTTTATTAGTTCTACTATACTCCTCATATGCATGTAAAATCCTATTAATATAGGACCACTATATCATATAGCTGTCATGGGAACGATCGGTCGAAAATTAAGTTGTTGTATCAAAAAACATTTTGTTTTTCAAGATATCTTGACCAAACTCGGCATTTATTAGTTTTACTAGATTCTCATATGCATGTAAAATCCTATTAAGATCGGACTACTATATCATATAGCTGCCATAGGCACGATCGGTAGAAAATTAACTTTTTGTATGAAAAAACATTTTGTTTTTTAGATATCTTGTCCAAACTCTACAATTATTAGTTTTACTATGTTCTTCATAAAAATGCAAAATCATATTCAGATCGGACCACTATATCTTATAGCTGCCATAGGAACGATCGGTCAAAAATTAAGTTGTAGTATGAAAAACATTTTATTTTAAACATATCTTGACCAAACTCGGCATTTATTTGTTCTACTATACTCCTCATATGCATGTAAAATCCTATTAAGATCGGACCACTATATCATATAGCTGCCATAGGACCGATCGGTCGAAAATTAAGTTGTATGAAAAAACATTTTGATTTTCAGGATATCTTGACCAAACTCGGCATTTATTAGATTTACTATAATTCTCATATGCATGCAAAATCCTATGAAGATCGGACTACTATATCATATAGCTCGGTCGAAAATTAACTTTTCTATGAAAAACATTTTGTTTTTAAGATATCTTGACCAAACTCTACAATTATTGGTTTTACTGTACTCCTCGTATATATGCAAAATACTTCTAATATCGGACCACTATATCTTATAGCTGCCACAGGAAAGATCGGTCGAAATTTAAATTGTATAAAAAAAATTTTGTTTTTCCAAATTCTTGACCAAACTCGGCATTTATTATTTTTACTATACTCCTCATATATAGGCAAAATAATATTAAGATCGGAACACTATATCATATAGCTGCCATAGGAACAATCGGTCGAAAATTAAGTTGTTGTATGAAAAAACAATATGTTTTTAAGATATCTTGATCAAACTCTACAATTATTAGTTTTTCTATGCTCTTCATATAAATGCAAAATCCTATTATATCGGGCCACTATCATATTGCAGCCACAGAAACGATCGGTCGAAAATTAAGTTGTTTTAAAAAACACTTTGTTTTTCAAGATATCATGCCGAAACTCTGCATTTATTAGTTTAACTGTGCTCCTCATATATATGCAAAATCCTATTAAGATCGGACTACCATATCATATAGCTGCCATAGGAACGATCGGTCGAAAATTACGTTGTTGTTTGAAAAACAATTTGTTTTTCAAGAAATCTTGTCCAAATTTGGCATTTATTAGTTTTACAAAACTCCTCAAATATGGGCAAAATCCTATTAAGATCGGACCACTATATCATATAGCTGCCATAGGAACGATCGGTCGAAATTAAGTTTTTGTATGAAAAAATATTTTGTTTTTCAAGATATCTTGACCAAACTCGGCATTTATTAGTTTTACTTTACTCCTTATATATAAGCAAAATCATATTAAGATCGGACCACTATATCATATAGCTGCCATAGGAACGATCGGTCGAAAATTAAGTTGTATGAAATAACATTTTATTTTTCAACATACCTTGACCAAACTCGGCATTTATTAGCTTTACTAAACTCTTCATATATAGGCGAAATCCTTTTAAGATCGGTCCACTATGTCATATAGCTGCTATAGGAACAATCGGTCGAAAATTAAGTTTTTGTATGAAAAAACAGTTTGTTTTTCAAGATATCTTGACAAAACCCGGCATTTATTAGTTTTATTATACTCCTTTATATAAGACAAATCATATTAGGATCGGACTACTATATCATATAGCTGCCATAGGAACGATCGGTCGAAAATTAAGTTGTATGAAAAAACATTTTGTTTTTCAAGATATCTTGACCAAACTCGGCATTTATTAGGTTTACTATACTCCTTATATATAAGCAAAATCATATTAAGATCGGACCCCTATATCATATAGCTGACATAGGAACGATCGGTCGAAAATTAAGTTGTTTTATAAAAAACATATTCTTTTTCAAGATATCTTGACCAAACCCGGCGTTTATTAGTTTTACTATACTCCTCATATATTGGCAAAATCCTGTTAAGATCGGACCACTATATCATATAGCTGCCATAGGTACGATCGGACGAAAATTAAGTTGTTGTTTGAAATAACTTTTTGTTTTTCAAGATATCTTGACCAAACTCGGCATTTATTAGTTTTACTAAACTCTTATATATAAGTAAAATCCTATTAAGATCGGACCACTATATCCTATAGCTGACATAGGAACGATCGATCGAAAATTAAGTTGTATGAAAAAACATTTTATTATTCAACATACCTTGACCAAATTCGGCATTTATTAGTTTTACTAAACTCCTCATATATAGGCGAAATCCTATGAAGATCGGACCACTATATCATATAGCTGCCATAGGTACGATCGGACGAAAATTAAGTTGTTGTTTGAAATAACTTTTTGTTTTTCAAGATATCTTGACCAAACTCGGCATTTATTAGTTTACTAAACTCTTATATATAAGTAAAATCCTATTAAGATCGGACCCCTATATCATATAGCTGCCATAGGAACGATCGGTCGAAAATTAAGTTGTTTTATAAAAAACATTTTGTTTTTCAAGATATCTTGACCAAACCCGGCGTTTATTAGTTTTACTAAACTCCTCATATATTGGCAAAATCCTGTTAAGATCGGACCACTATATCATATAGCTGCCATAGGTACGATCGGACGAAAATTAAGTTGTTGTTTGAAATAACTTTTTGTTTTTCAAGATATCTTGACCAAACTCTACAATTATTAGTTTTACTACGCTCTTCATATAAATGCAAAATCCTATTCGGATGGGATTACTATATCATATAGCTGCCATAGGAACGATCGGTCGAAAATTAAGTTGTTGTATGAAAAAACATTTTGTTTTTCAAGATATCTTGACCAACCTCGGCATTTATTAGTTTTATTATACTCCTTATATATAAGCAATATCATATTAAAATCGGAACACTATATCAAATAGCTGCCATAGGCACGATCGGTCGAAAACTAACTTTTGTATGAAAAAAACATTTTGTTTTTAAGATATCTTGTCCAAACTCTAAAATTATTAGTTTTACTATGCTCTTCATATAAATGCAAAATCCTATTCAGATCGGACCGCTATATCATATAGCTGCCACAGGAACGATCGGTCGAAAATTAAAATGTTGTATGAAAAACATTTTGTTTTTCAAGATATCTTGACCAAACTCGGCATTTATTAGTTTTACTATATCCCTCATATAAGCAAAATCGTTATAAGATCGGACCACTATATCATATAGCTGCCATAGGAAAGATCGGTCGAAAATTAAGTTGTTTTATGAAATAACATTTTGTTTTTCAAGATTTCTTGACCAAACTCGGCATTTATTAGTTTTACTAAACTCCTTCATATATAGGCAAAATCATATTAAGATCGGACCGCTATATCATATAGCTGCCATAGGAAAGATCGGTCGTAAATTAAGTTGTTGTATGAAACAACATTTTATTTTTTAACATATCTTGACCAAACTCGGCATTTATTAGTTTTACTATACTCCTCATAAGCATGTAAAATCCTATTAAGATCGCACTACTATATCATGGGAACGATCGGTCGCAAATTAAGTTGTTGTATGAAAACCAATTTGTTTTTCAAGATATCTTGACCAAACTCGGCATTTGTTAGTTTTACTATACTCCTCATATGCATGTAAAATCCTATTAAGATCGGACTGCTATATCATATAGCTGCCATTGGAACGATCGGTCGAAAACTAACTCTTTGTATGAAAAAACATTTTGTTTTAAGATATCTTGTCCAAACACTAAACTTATTAGTTATACTATGCTTTCATATAAATGCAAAATCCTATTCAGATCGGACCACTACATCATATAGCTGCCATAGGAACGATCGGTCGAAAATTAAGTTGTATGAAAAAAATTTTGTTTTTTAAGATATCTTGAACAAACTCGGCATTTATTAGTTTTACTATAATTCTCATATGCATGAAAAATCCTATGAAGTTCGGACTACTATATCATATAGCTGCTATAGGAACGATCGGTCGAAATTTAACTTTTTTTATGAAAAACATTTTGTTTTTAAGATATCTTGACCAAACTCTACATTATTAGTTTTACTGTACTCCTCGTATATATGCAAAATCCTTCTAATATCGGACCACTATATCATATAGCTGCCACAGGAACGATCGTTCGAAAATTAAATTGTTGTATGAAAAACATTTTGTTTTTTAAATTCTTGACCAAACTCGGCATTTATTAGTTTTAATATACTCCTTATATATTAAGCGAAATCATATTAAGATCGGACCACTATATTATATAGCTGACATAGGAAGGATCGGTAGAAAGTTAAGTTTTTGCACGAAAAAACATTTTGTTTATCAAGATATCTTGACCAAACTCGGCATTTATTAGTTTTACTATACTCCTTATATATAAGCAAAATCTATTAAGATCGGACCATCATATAGCTGCCATAGGAACGATCGGTCGAAAATTAAGCGTTTTATGAAAAAACAATTTGTTTTTTAGATATCTTGACGAAAACTCTTCAATTATTAGTTTTACTATGATCATCAAATAAATGCAAAATCCTATTCAGATCGGACCACCATATCATATAGCTGCCATAGGAACGATCGGTCGAAAATTAAATTGTTGTATGAAAAACACTTTGTTTTTCAAAATTCTTGACCAAACTCGGCATTTATTAGTTTTACTAAGCTCCTCATATATAGTCAAAATCCTATTAAGATCGGACCACTATATCATATAGCTGCCATAGGAACGATCGGTCGAAAATTAAGTTTTTGTATGAAAAAACATTTGTTTTTCAAGATATCTTGACCAACCTCGGCATTTATTAGTTTTATATACTCCTTATATATAAGCAAAATCATATTAAAATCGGAACACTATATCAAATAGCTGCCATAGGCACGATCGGTCGAAAACTAACTTTTTGTATGAAAAAACATTGTTTTTAAGATATCTTGTCCAAACTCTAAAATTATTAGTTTTACTATGCTCTTCATATAATGCAAAATCCTATTCAGATCGGACCACTATATCGAATAGCTGCCACAGGAACGATCGGTCGAAAATTGAATTGTTGTATGAAAAAACATTTATTATTCAACATACCTTGACCAAACTCGGCATTTATTAGTTTTACTAAACTGCCCATATATAGGCGAAATCCTATTAAGATCGGTCACTATGTCATATAGCTGCCATAGGAACGATCGGTCGAAAATTAAGTTTATGTTTGAAAAAACATTTTGTTTTTCAAGATATCTTGACCAAACTCGGCATTTATTAGTTTTACTATATCCCTCATATATAAGCAAAATCGTTATAAGATCGGACCACTATATCATATAGCTGCCATAGGAAAGATCGGTCGAAAATTAAGTTGTTTATGAAATAACATTTTGTTTTTCAAGATTTCTTGACCAAACTCGGCATTTATTAGTTTACTAAACTCCTTCATATAGGCAAAATCATATTAAGATCGGACCGCTATATCATATAGCTGCCATAGGAAAGATCGGTCGTAAATAAGTGTTGTATGAAACAACATTTTATTTTTTAGCATATCTTGACCAAACTCGGCATTTATTAGTTTTACTATACTCCTCATAAGCATGTAAAATCCTATTAAGATCGCACTACTATATCATGGGAACGATCGGTCGCAAATTAAGTTGTTGTATGAAAACCAATTTGTTTTTCAAGATATCTTGACCAAACTCGGCATTGTTAGTTTTACTATACTCCTCATATGCATGTAAAATCCTATTAAGATCGGACTGCTATATCATATAGCTGCCATTGGAACGATCGGTCGAAAACTAACTCTTTGTATGAAAAAAACATTTTGTTTTTAAGATATCTTGTCCAAACACTAAACTTATTAGTTATACTATGCTCTTCATATAAATGCAAAATCCTATTCAGATCGGACCACTACATCATATAGCTGCCATAGGAACGATCGGTCGAAAAATTAAGTTGTATGAAAAAAATTTTGTTTTTTAAGATATTTGAACAAAACGGCATTTATTAGTTTTACTATAATTCTCATATGCATGAAAAATCCTATGAAGTTCGGACTACTATATCATATAGCTGCTATAGGAACGATCGGTCGAAATTTAACTTTTTTTATGAAAAACATTTTGTTTTTAAGATATCTTGACCAAACTCTACAATTATTAGTTTTACTGTACTCCTCGTATATATGCAAAATCCTTCTAATATCGGACCACTATATCATATAGCTGCCACAGGAACGATCGTTCGAAAATTAATTGTTGTATGAAAAACATTTTGTTTTTTAAAATTCTTGACCAAACTCGGCATTTATAGTTTAATATACTCCTTATATATAAGCGAAATCATATTAAGATCGGACACTATATTATATAGCTGACATAGGAAGGATCGGTAGAAAGTTAAGTTTTTGCACGAAAAAAACATTTTGTTTATCAAGATATCTTGACCAAACTCGGCATTTATTAGTTTTACTATACTCCTTATATATAAGCAAAATCATATTAAGATCGGACCATCATATAGCTGCCATAGGAACGATCGGTCGAAAATTAAGCTGTTTTATGAAAAAACAATTGTTTTTTAGATATCTTGACGAAACTCTTCAATTATTAGTTTTACTATGATCATCAAATAAATGCAAAATCCTATTCAGATCGGACCACCATATCATATAGCTGCCATAGGAACGATCGGTCGAAAATTAATTGTTGTATGAAAAACACTTTGTTTTTCAAAATTCTTGACCAAACTCGGCATTTATTAGTTTTACTAAGCTCCTCATATATAGTCAAAATCCTATTAAGATCGGACCACTATATCATATAGCTGCCATAGGAACGATCGGTCGAAAATAAGTTTTTGTATGAAAAAACATTTTGTTTTTCAAGATATCTTGACCACCTCGGCATTTATTAGTTTTATTATACTCATATATATAAGCAAAATCATATTAAATCGGAACACTATATCATAGCTGCCATAGGCACGATCGGTCGAAAAACTAGCTTTTGTATGAAAAAACATTTTGTTTTTAAGATATCTTGTCAAACTCTAAAATTATTAGTTTTACTATGCTCTTATATAAATGCAAAATCCTATTCAGATCGGACCACTATATCATATAGCTGCCACAGGAACGATCGGTCGAAAATTAAAATGTTGTATGAAAAACATTTTGTTTTCAAGATATCTTGACCAAACTCGGCATTTATTAGTTTTACTAAACTCCTATATATAAGAAAAAACCTATTAAGATCGGACGACTATATCATATAGCTGACATAGGAACGATCGGTCGAAAATTGAATTGTTGTATGAAAAAACATTTTATTATTCAACATACCTTGACCAAACTCGGCATTTATTAGTTTTACTAAACTGCCCATATATAGGCGAAATCCTATTAAGATCGGTCCACTATGTCATATAGCTGCCATAGGAACGATCGGTCGAAAATAAGTTTATGTTTGAAAAAACATTTTGTTTTTCAAGATATCTGACCAAACTCGGCATTTATTAGTTTTACTATATCCCTCATATATAAGCAAAATCGTTATAAGATCGGACCACTATATCATATAGCTGCCATAGGAAAGATCGGTCGAAAATTAAGTTGTTTTATGAAAAATAACATTTTGTTTTTCAAGATTTCTTGACCAAATCGGCATTTATTAGTTTTACTAAACTCCTTCATATATAGGCAAAATCATATTAAGATCGGACCGCTATATCATATAGCTGCCATAGGAAAGATCGGTCGTAAATTAAGTGTTGTATGAAAACATTTTATTTTTCAAGATATCTTGACCAAACTCGGCATTTGTTAGTTTTACTATCTCCTCATATGCATGTAAAATCCTATTAAGATCGGACTGCTATATCATATAGCTGCCATTGGAACGATCGGTCGAAAACTAACTCTTTGTATGAAAAAACATTTTGTTTTTAAGATATCTTGTCAACACTAAACTTATTAGTTATACTATGCTCTTCATATAAAGCAAAATCCTATTCAGATCGGACCACTACATCATATAGCTGCCATAGGAACGATCGGTCGAAAATTAAGTTGTATGAAAAAATTTTGTGTTTTAAGATATCTTGAACAAACTCGGCATTATTAGTTTTACTATAATCTCATATGCATGAAAAATCCTATGAAGTTCGGACTTCTATATCATATAGCTGCTATAGGAACGATCGGTCGAAATTTAACTTTTTGTATGAAAAACATTTTGTTTTTAAGATATCTTGACCAAACTCTACAATTATTAGTTTACTGTACTCCTCGTATATATGCAAAATCCTTTAATATCGGACCACTATATCATATAGCTGCCACAGGAACGATCGTTCGAAAATTAAATTGTTGTATGAAAACATTTTGTTTTTTAAATTCTTGACCAAACTCGGCATTTATTAGTTTAATATACTCCTATATATATAGCGAAAATCATATTAAGATCGGACACTATATTATATAGCTGACATAGGAAGGATCGGTAGAAAGTTAAGTTTTTGCACGAAAAAACATTTTGTTTTCAAGATATCTTGACCAAAACTCGGCATTTATTAGTTTTACTATACTCCTTATATATAAGCAAAATCATATTAAGATCGGAGCATCATATAGCTGCCATAGGAACGATCGGTCGAAA